>OU744318.1:66432660-66501847 GCA_916610145.1 Eristalis arbustorum | reverse complement strand
CTCTTGTCGGAAAGATTATAGCAAACACAAAAAAAGGCGAGATCCCTTTCTGCAGCCAGCTCGACGGTGCGGTGAAAACCACTTGATGCATGGGTCTCATCCGACAAATCCCATCCCAGAGTTTCGAAGTTTGTCAACATTTTCTTCAAAAGGCTCTACACGAGAATGGCTTCATCTCAGAGAGCAACAGCCTGTGTGCACTTTTGTCACCTATTTATTGTCCCCCCTTGAGGTCGATGGAAAGCCTTAAGCAACAAAAGCGGTCCCACAGTAATCCTTCAAACCTCACTGGCAAGAGGGGCGCAGCTGACTCCTTTAGCTCTGCATTAAGCCGCTCAAAAGATTGTCATGTCGCATTCCGCCCGTTTTGGTAGTCATCCCGATGCGCCTTCTAGTCGAACAGCAACGTCGCACCGCACCCTCCCAAGGGATGCTTGCAACCAATGCACCTTCCAGCCAAGTGACAGTTACTGCAGATGCTGATGCCGCTTAGTGTCGCTGCTTTGTGCAGCAATTTGTCATCAAAGGCAACCGGCAACCAGGGAAACAAAGTCCTCGAGCGGCAAAATGTTTTCTTTCCCTTTTCATGCCATCTCCCATCTCTCTCTCTCTCCCCGCGCAGTAACAAGTTCCGCTGCGAAAGGCTGCGGAAACGCTTAAGAAGATTTTAATATTTCTCGGAAAACAGCCGCGGGCACTCCTGGTGTATCCTTTCCTTATTTTTGTTTTCTTTCATTCTCGTTTGCAAGTCCCTTGCCTTCCATTCGCTTCCTTTTTTTCTGCGCCACTCTCAATCGTACAAAAGTGTGTCACTCAGATTAAGAGCCATGCAAACACTTTCACTTCACACCGCCGCCTCAGGGACGAGGGGACAGCCCTGAACCGCTCCCGCGCCGTGTCCTTATCTGTGAATAATTCTGTTTAATCCGCAAACTTTAAATTAGGATTAAAATGAATTACAGGACCAATAGCTGGTGTAGTCAAGCCGGGATCCTGTGAAAGGAAGCGTTTCAAAAGCCCGATGAATCGGGACCAGGAAACGAAGAGCTCGAGAAGGAAAAAACACACACACACACCCACCGACCCGTCTGAAGTTAGAACTGAAACTGAACAGAACTGGCAAAACAAATGATTCGGCCGCCGGCCACGCTGGTGCGACTGTGGGAGCGAGGAAATTATGTGAAAATTTAAATTCACTTTCCTTTCGAAGTTTGCGCGCGTCCTAGATTAGTTGGGTTGCTCGCTGCACAGTGGTGGCCCTCCCTCGCTCTCGGTCTCGGCCTGTCGCTGTCTCTAATCAAGGGATATAAAAATATCCTGCCCCCCCCACGCGCACACATACGCCGGCTTATAGAGGCAGCAACAAATCTCATTATTGTCGACCCACTAGGCAACTAGGCAAGGATGTCGGGGCCACGGCTCGTCGTCCGGCTGTGGCGGAGGACAGAGAGGACGGAGGAGCGATGTGAATGTGAGTTGAAGAGGAAGCGGAAGTGGTATAATACTTTTTGATGGCACGTACTCTCTGCTCCTTGCTCATGAAATTCTAACTTTCTGTGCGGTGGCATCCTGGCCACTAGCACATATTCCACGTCTCTGCCTTCGCCTCCTGCCATCCCGTGATGCCTGGTTTCCGAGGCATTTACCGCGCTGAACGCGCTTCAACTGGGAATATGGAGGTGTTCCTTGTCCTTTTTTGTTTCTCCCCCCGACACACACACACACAGGACTCCCGGAGCACACCACCGGAGTGCACACGGCGGAAGAGCCGGCTCTCTAGTGGTGTGTGCCGTCGAAATTTTCAACATTTTTGCCGAGCCCACAGGGCACCGAACGTCCGTATCCTTCTTTGCGTCATTTCTTCCTTTTTTTTTTGGCACTTTATTTTTCTCACGCCTCTCACCAGCACCATCCGTGGTCCGTTGTTACATTATTCTCCGTGTAAACTGAGCACTTTGCGGTGTCGACGGAGAAAAGGATACTGTGCACTGCAGTCGACGTCCTCGTCCTCGTCCTCGTCCTCGTCCTCCCCTGACCACGTCGTGAATTCGAGGGGTGATATTCATAAATTTGTGAGCACAGCCCCCCCAACCTCACGAGTATATGCATCATTTGGGGTGCCAGCGTGCACAAGTACACCTTAGCGGTAAATAACGGTCTACTTTTTCGGCGGAGTCAACCGATCGAGTTCGCAGGTTTATGTGTGGTGGCCGGTGTGGCGCCGGCAAAATTGTGTTTTATCTAGCAGCCAACAGAGCATGTACACCGTTTCAATGGGGGAAGGTCTTTCAATTTTCATAAATTGAGGCGCTCTTTGCGCTCGCCGGCGGTGGATGGAGGCCTCCCATTGATAGCATCAGCAGGCGAAGGGGTCTTTTTATGCATTCCCTGCAGCAGTGTAGTGCAGTCGAATATGTTCACATTTGCGGAGGTGGTTAGCGTAAAAATGTCAGTATTCCGACGATAAAGTATATTTTTTCTTTTTAGTTTCTTTTGCATTAGAGAGAGAGAAGGCGAACAGTGAATGTGCCGACGAATGGGGGGATAAGGGGATAACCGAGTGTGTTACTATTTTTAGATACTGCTGCTGAGGGAAAGATGCAAAATACTTGAGGAAGGATGTAGTCTCAACGATCAAAGTGCGAACAAACGTTTTTGAGCTGTATTCCAGTACACTAATTGGTCACAATTTATTCATCTTCATCTTTTCTGAATCGCAGGATCCTCTAAAGAGATCACGGAGTAATGCACGCACTAAAGATCTTCAGGCCACACGACTCTCGATCATTAAGCCCATTCGCAACCTGGTGAGTATTTTGGACTTGGTCCCGTCCGGGAACTGCCAATGTGTCACCTTTTCGATGCAGTCGCATTTAAGGCATGCTTCGGCAGTCGTTATGATGGGGTCTACATGCCCTCTTTACAGCTGACGTTCCTCCTCTTCTTCTTCATTCTCCTAACCATTGCAATGTTCGCTGATGATGACAACAAATGCCATCATACTGCAACAATTCAACTATAAAAATATCGCGATGAAATTGGGCTTACTTACTTACTTACTTAAGGTGGCGCTACAGTCCGGGTGGACCTGGGCCTCAACCAACAAGCGTCTCCAGCCAGCTCGATCTTTAGCTAGTTGTCTCCAGTTTCGCACGCATAGTTGGTTGAGGTCCCTTTCCACTTGCGTGCGCCACCTGATTCGCGGTCTTTCTCTCTGCGCCGTCCCTCGGGGGTGGATTCGAAGACTTTTCGGGCCGGAGCATTGGTTTCCATCCGCTCTACATGACCTAGCCATCTCGATCGTTGGATCTTCACTCTTCTGGCTAAGTCGATGTCGCTGAACAGCCCGTATAGTTCGTCGTTTTATCTCCTCCTCCACTCATCATCTATGCAGATGGGACAGAAAATGACACAATTTTCCTCTCGAAGCAACCAAGAGCAGCTTCATCCACTTTTGACAAAGTCCATGCCTCCGCGCCTTAAAGCAGGACTGGGATGATTAAGGTCTTGCAAAGCGTTACCTTGGTTGTTCGAGAGAGGGCTTTGTTTACCAATTGCTTTCCTCGCCCAAAGAAGCACCGATTAGCAAGAGTTATTCTACGTTTAATTTCAGCGCTGGTGTCGTTGTCTGAGTTGATAGCGGTTCCTAGGTAGACAAAGTTTTTGACTACCTCTGTCTGCCGTGACGTTCTGACCGAGACGTCGGTGTTGGGTGTCCTTTCTTGTTGACAGCATATACTTGGTCTTACCCTTGTTTACCGCTAAACCCATCTTCGCGGCCTCCGTTGCAATACTCACAAAAGCGCCTTTGGCATCACGGTGCGGTCTTCCGATAATGTCAATATCGTCGGCATATGCGAGTAGTTGGACGGACTTCTGAAAGATTGTTCCTCTGGTGTTGGCGTTCGAGTTTTGAACAATTCTTTCAAGAACGATGTTGAAAAAGTCGCATGACAGCGCGTCCCCTTGTCTGAATCCTTTTTTGACATCAAAGGTCTCGGTTAGGTCTTTACCGACCTTGATGGAGCAGCGTGCATTCTCCATCGTCATCCTACACAAACGGACGAGTTTGGTAAGGATGCCAAAACTGGACATTGCTCTGTATAGCTCGTCTCTATAGATGCTATCATACGCGGCCTTAAAATCGATGAACAGGTGGTGGGTATCGATTTGTTGCTCCAGGGTTTTTTCCAAAATCTGCCGAAGTGTGAATATTTGGTCGATGGTGGTTTTTCCTGGCCTAAAGCCACACTGGTATGGACTGACCAGGTTGTTGACGAATGGCTCTAGACGTTCACACAGTACGGCAGATAAGATCTTATAAGCGATGTTAAGTCCCCCGATAGTTGGCGCAGTCAAAGGGGTCTCCTTTCTTGTGGATCGGGCAAACAATGCTGAGGTTCCATTCATCGGGCATGTCTTCCTCCGACCATATTTTGCAGATGAGTTGGTGCATGCACCTTACCAAATCATCACCTGCGGCTTTAAAAAGCTCGGCGGGTAGGCCGTCAGCTCCCGCAGCTTTTGTTGGATTTCAGTCTAGATATGGCACTCCTTACTTCATTCGGGTCGAGTGGACGGAATGGTCTTCTTCATCGTCCCTTTCATTTGGGTTGAATGATTGGTTCTGCCTGACAGCGGAATTTGGTTCTTCCTCGCCGTTATACAGTCTGCAGAAATGGTTTCTCCATATTCTCAGCATCGACTGTGACTCTACTACGATGTTTCCTTGTTCATCCTTACAGGCTTCGGTTCGGAGTTTATAACCTTGGCTGATTGACTTAACTCTTTGGTAGAACTTCCAAACCTCATTCCTGCGGTAATATCCCACTATTCTGCTGATCGCGCGCTTCTCATTCTCCATCTTTTTTCTCCTGAGAAGCCGGTGTTCGTTTCTCCTCTTCTGCTCGTAGAGCTCCCGAGCAGCTCTTGTCCTGAATGATGAAATCGGGCTTAGAACTGGAAAATTAAATGAAATAAATTACAAGAATTGTACAAAGTGTTGGGCCGTGGCGTCGACCCCGACGTCGAAGGTTCGAACCGTGCAAGTTTTTTGCAACAAAGAAAATTTGTAGTCTTCGTAGGTATTGCTCAGTCATCGCTATATACCACTCACTCTGGAGTTCCTCAGGGTTCGGTACTGGCCCCCATATTATTCAATATTTTTTAATGTCCGACATACCAGTACCTAATGGTAACACTTTCCTAGCTTTCTTCGCTGATGACACAGCCCTGTTTTCATCCAATATGTTAGCACAGGACACGCGAACACACATAATGCACTTGATGCGTTTCAATTATTCTAAATATAAATCTCAGGCTATGTGGTTTACTCGACGCAGAAAACAGCAATTCCTACCTCAAACAAACCTGCAATTGAACTCGACCAGCATAGAGTGGTCTGAAGGCTCCAATTACTTAGGAGTTACTTTCGATAAAAAAACTCACATTTGAAAAACATATATCGAGTACGGTTCAGAAAGCAAACCTAATCAATAAAATCCTCTATCCCTTTATCAATCGTAAATCAAAACCTTCTGTTGATAACAAAATACTAATTTTCAAAACCATTTTTCAACCAGTCTCAACGTACGGTGCACCTGTGTGGACCGACTGAGCCAAATCTCACATTCTTCTTCTTCTTCTTCTTTGTGTGGCGCTACAGTCCGGGGTGGACCTGGGCCTCAACCAACATGCCTCAACCAACTAGCGCGATCCCTGGCTAGCTGTCTCCAGTTTCGCACACCAAGTTGGTTGAGGTCCTTCTCCACTTGGGTGCGCCACCTTAAACGCGGGCGTCCTCTGTTGCATTGCCCGACAGGTTCGGATTCGCAGATTCTTCGGGCCGGAGCTGTGGTGTCCATCCGCTCTACATGACCTAGCTATCTTAAGCGTTGGATCCGAAGACGTTTAACTAGCTGCATGCCGGTGTAAAGCCCGTACAGTTCGTGATTGAATCTACTGCTCCAGAACCTGTCAGCACAAACATTACCAAAGATCGTGAGTAGAACTTTTCTCTCAAAGAGAACAAGGACTTCTTTATCCGCTTTCGAGATTGTCCATGCCTCCGCGCCGTATAGCAGGACTGGGATGATCAGAGTCTTATATATAGTCAGAGTGGTTCTTCGAGAGAGGGCTCTATTACTCAATTGCCTCTTGAGCCCGAAGAAGAGTTATCCTGCGCTTGATCTCGGTACTGATGTTATTAGTACAGTTTACACCCCACTTTTCAACTCCGTGCGATAAGATATTCAGCGTCGTTTTCGTCGAATTTAAACTCACGCTCGGGACCCTTCGCTGGTTGAGAACTATTAAATAACCAAAAATGTAAATCACGCTTCCTCGAAAATCTCCCACAGTGTCCCCCCAAAAAACATCTTGTTAACTACCTTTTAGCTTCGACCCTGTCCTTTGTTTACTCTCCTTCCCGATAAAAGAATTACCATCCTTTAACAGCAAACCATGTCTGCGTTGGTCCCACTTTCGATGAAATACCATTTCCTTTGAAAAATTAACTCCCTCCAACCCGACGTGCCGCACACAACGTTATCCTCCCCACCGCCCTCCCTCCGGAGCAACGAATTGCCGGAGAAGAGAAAAATTCGAATCGAATTCGAGACCCAATATGCCTGGGCCATCGTCATCAGAGGCTCTCGGAGGACGTTGAAAGGATAAGCGCCTATCGGCACTTTGAGCTCCAAGCCGCTTCGGTCCTTTTTCTCCCGTGAAGCGAACGGAAACCGAATGCCTTTCCATCACCGACGGGGATTGTAGCCTTCATCCATTTCATTTTCGCCACATCTTCATTCAGATTTTTTCGCCCCCATCCCCCCGTCGGGGCATAAGTAAATTTCCAATACTCCCGGAAGAGAAGAGAAGAAAAAAACCCCGTTTTTAGTTCCCTCACAGAATTAAGTCAGCCAGTCTTCAAAGCAGTCCACCTGAAAACTTATTTCATGAATTTCCATAACAAATTTCATCCCCCACCACCCACCGCCCACCACCCACCCTCCCGCTCACTGACAGAAGAGATGACGAAGGAAAGATACGTTACAAAATGTCCATCATGTATCAAATGTAAACTCGCCAAGAACAGCAAGCCAACAAGGAAAAAAGGCAAAAAAAGACAGCACGTAAAGAAGAGCCAAACATAACCATAAACTTTATCCATTTCACTCGTCTTCACTCCCGTCCCCAGCTGCGGCTCGGCTCCGCCTCCGTCCACGGTGCCCGTGAAGGACAAACGCTGCCAACCGCCGAAGGGATACGACACACACAGTGAGTGAGGGTGGCGGGGATTGCCGCTTTTTGACAGGCACATATGACTCCACCGTCCCGTGCTAGATAAACTTTAAGAACTCGAGATGATTTCTCGGTTTTCTCTCAATTTTCGGTTCGTTTTTTTCTTTTCAATTTCAGTTCAGCTTCAAAGCAGCGCGTCGCTTCAAGTTGCAGCCGCAGCTCGCCCTGCGGCGAGGACCGGATCCGCTCGCAGGGAAGCGAATAAAATATAATAAACAAACTTTTGCTCTCGGCCCGGGATGCACTTTAATTTTGAATACTCTTGCGCTCGTCGCTCATGCGAGAGGAACGAAGGAAGGACAACTTTTCACATGTAATATCTTTAATGAAAGAAAAACAGTGCGCGGGGGAGGGGGTAGGGATGTGTGTGCTGGCCGGCCTTCTTTTTCGTGCGCGGCTGGCTGCTTGCCGGGCCCGAGGAGGTTACGAGTTTATTCATAAATTTGAGTAACGCTGCAATTTTGCCGAAGTTTTGGAAAGAAACTAGTTTCGAAAAGGCCTTCGGGTCATATGCAGGTGCAGTCTGACGCGATGGCGTGGGAGTTTGGCAACGACTTGGAGAAAGTTGAAAATGTGACAAATCGACAAATTGAGATGGACCGCTGACTGCGGATGGGCAGAGGTGAGGAGGGACGGCTGGTGATGTAGACTAAGTCCATCGTTCCGAGAAATCTTTGAAGAGGGCAGTTCTTGGGGTCCTTCACAACATCCGCCACTTCCGTACTCGAATGTCAAAACTCAGTCAGCTGGAAAATAAGCCCAAATTGCATGGTTTACACCATGTCATCGAAATGGACGCTCGCCATATAGACGCGGTAGACATCCTCAAGGGAACTGAAGTCGCTTAGTCGCCACTTAGTCGCTCTAGAGCAGCTAATGCCAAGAAGGATGAATGGAGATTACCACTTCTTTGATGAACACGTTGACCTCGACTTCGTTGAGAGTGCTCCACACGCTTAAGTTTAGCCACTTCTTCGATCGGCTGGTATCTCGCTAGTTACGCACGCCACGCTCTCTTTCAAGGCTCGCTTTGCTTGCTTATGCTGAAACACTTACGATTTGGCCGCCTTTACCGAAATCATTTCCGGGCTTGTACTATCGACAAAACGGCTGGATGGAGCAGTTGGTTGAGTGCTTGATCTTGGTTAGAGCTTGAACCTGGTTTTCAAATATGTTACAGTCACCAATTGCTGTTCTGATTAAATGTACAGCACCATCACTGGACTTGTCGATCAGTGTTACAAGTCTGACGGTGAGTATCAGACCAAAAACCTTCTGAATGTGGCAGGCAGTCAACTAACTTGCCCCATTGACTCGAGTTCTTTGCTGTAATCCAGCGCCGTTCTGTTGGAACCGCATGTCAATCAAGTTGAGTGATCGTGTCAGGTGTTAAGTTAGCAACTCGATTACCACAAGAGATGCTTTTTTCGCAGAGCACTATCTATGCGGCGCTGTGGGTATGTGCGTCGAACCCATCCTCGGGATTGTAGGTTCGATTCCTGCTCTGAGCGATACAACAAATGTTCCCGACAACACCTCTTTCAAGTCACTGACAATGCTCAAGGAGTATTTCCTGTCTAGAAAAAGTTTCTCAAACTTGGCCATTGGGAGTCCACTGGTAAGTGGTTGCTGAGAAGTCAGGCCCTTGCCCTCTATGGGCTGTAGCGCCACCCATATTATTATTATTACAATCTATGTGCCTTTCAAAGAGCGGACATTGGCGCATCCAACTTCCACTATCACCTTTAGCTGGTCACAGGGGATCACCGTCGATCTAGTCATTGAAAAATTACTGAATTTTATTGAATTCGTCCGCAACGTAGTTTTTACTAAGAAAATCTTACCGGATTTGCGGTCTTCTAATAGAGGCTTCTGAGAGAACGACCGTCAAGGGCGATCGCTCTGGGTCAATAGTTCCCAACTTTTTATGCCTTCAGCTAAATGATATGGACGCCAACGACGACGGATGCACTACCAATTATCAAGAGCCCTTGTAAAAGCTCAGCAATGGGTTACTTATATTAATAAGCACTATCAAGCTGTGTGTTCAAAGGCATCAGGCAGCTTAAGACGTTGGCGACAACAGCTTTACTAAAAATGAACTTCCAGTTAACCCCATTAAGACAGAGTTCTTCCCGTCACTTGGAGGAAGAAATCCACTGGTCTAGCTCAGCTAGTACTAAAAAATCGTATCGTTAAGGTCAGTGAACAAGCGCCTCACGACACTTCGCATCCGGGCTAAATTTGTTAGCATAAGCCTTATATGCGCACATGCCCCCACAGAGGAGAAATATGACGATACCAAGGACAGGTTCTATGAGCTCCAGGACAAAACAAATGAGCAATGCCTTAGCTACGACCTTAAAAATGTCCTTGGCGAATTTAATGCAAACCTAGGAAGAGAGAACATATTTGGCAGTACGGTCGGGAAGCACAGCCTACACATCCGCTGCGGGGCGAAATGTTGTAGTAGCCAATGTATTCCCACAACTTGATATTCACAATGGAACATGAAGATCAATCAACTGTCAATCAGATTGATCATATTGCGATCGACGCAAGGCACTCCTCCAGTATTGTAGATGTCCGAATGTTCTGAGGTGCCAACATTGACTCGGCCCACCACCTTGTTGTAGCCAAGGTAAAGTTGCGGATATCCCGAACACCGCAAAGACAAAGAAATACTGTGAGGAAGTTCCACGTCAGGCGGCTACAATCGCAAGCGATAGCCAAATCCTTTTCCGATCGTGTCTCCCTTAACATCTTTCGAAATCCTACGCCGCCAACATCGAGTATTGAAGACCAGTGGCAGCATTGTCAAAAAGCCACCGGAGATGCCGCCTCTGGTGTGGTGGGTTTCAATCCGCCACCACAACGAAACCCCTGGTTTGACAACGAGTGTCGGCAGGCGAATGCAGCCAGGCAAGAAGCATACAAAGCGGCACTGCAAAGAAGGACAAGAGCTGCTCGGAAGCTCTACGAGCAGAGGAGTAGAGATGAACAAAGACTTCTCAGGAGAAAAAAGGAGGAGCATGAGAAGCGCGCGTGGCCCGTGGCGTTGTGGGTATGTGCGTCGACCCCAACCTCGACGTCGTAGGTACGATTCCAGCTCTGAGCGACAAAAATAATTTTCACGGCCCACCTCTTTCGAGTCACTGACAATGCTCAAAGAGTATTTCCTGTCTAGAAATAGCTTCTCAAACAAAAGCCGTTCGGATTCGGAATTAAACTGTAGGTCCCTTCCACTCGTGAGAGAACAATAGCACGCACAACACGAGTGGTTGCTGAGAAGCTAGGCCCTGGCCCCCTACGGGCTGTAGCGCCTCCCATATATGAGAAGCGCCCGATAAGCAGAATAGTTAGCTATTAAGGAGGGAAGGAAGTTTTACCAGAAAGTGAAGTCAATCAGCCAAAGTTATAAAGTGCGAACCGAAGCCTGTAAGGATGAACAAGGGAACATCGTAGTAGAGTCACAGTCGATGCTGAGAATATGGAGAAACCATTTCTGCAGACTGTATAACGGCGAGGAAGAACCGAATTCCGCTGTCAGGCAGAACGAATCATTCAACCCTAATGAAAGGGACGATGAAGAAGACCATTCCGTCCACTCGACCCGAATGAAGTAAGGAGTGCCATATCTAGACTGAAATCCAACAAAAGCTGCGGGAGCTGACGGCCTACCCGCCGAGCTTTTTAAAGCCGCAGGCGATGATTTGGTAAGGTGCATGCACCAACTCATCTGCAAAATGTGGTCGGAGGAAAACATGCCCGATGAATGGAACCTCAGCATTGTTTGCCCGATCCACAAGAAAGGAGACCTCTTTGATTGCGCCAACTATCGGGGGATAAGTCTCCTTAACATCGCCTATAAGATCCAATCTGCCGTACCGTGTGAACGCCTAAAGCCATTCGTCAACAACTTGGTCAGTCCATACCAGTGTGGCTTTAGGCCAGGAAAAACCACCATCGACCGAAAACCCAGGAGCAGCAAATCGATACCCACCACCTGTTCATCGATTTCAAGGCCGCGTATGAAAGCAGCTATAGAGACGAGTTTTGGCATCCCTACCAAACTCGTCCGTTTGTGTAGGATGACGATGGAGAATGCACGCTGCTCCATCCAGGTCGGTAAAGACCTAACCGAGACCTTTGATGTCAATAAAGGATTCAGACAAGGCGACGCGCTGTTATGCGACTTTTTCAACATCGTTCTTGAAAGAATTGTTCAAAACTTGAACGCCAACACCAGAGGAACAATCTTTCAAAAGTCCGTCCAACTACTCGCATATGCCGACGATTTTAACATTATCGGAAGAACGCAGCGTGATGTCACAGGCGCTTTTGTGAGTATTGCAACGGAGGCCGCGAAGATGGGTTTAGCGGTAAACGAAGGTAAGACCAAGTATATGCTGTCAACAAGAAAGGACACCCAACACCGACGTCTCGGTCAGAACGTCACGGCAGACAGATATAACTTTGAGGTAGTTAAAAACTTTGTCTACCTAGGAACTGCTATCAACTCAGACAACGACAACAGCGCTGAAATCAAACGAAGAATAACTCTTGCCAATCGGTGCTTCTTTGGGCGAGGAGAGCAATTGGCAAACAAAGCCCTCTCTCGAACAACCGTGGTAACGCTTTGCAAGACCTTAGTCGTCCCAGTCCTGCTATATGGCGCGGCGGCATGGACTTTGTCAAAAGCGGATGAAGCTGCTCTTGGTTGCTTCGAGAGGAAAATTGTGTCATTTTCTGTCCCATCTGCATAGATGGTGAGTGGAGGAGGAGATATAATGACGAACTATACGGGCTGTTCAGCGACATCGACTTAGCCAGAAGAGTGAAGATCCAACGATTGAGATGGCTAGGTCATGTAGAGCGGATGGAAAAATGCTCCGGCCCAAAAAGTCTTCGAATCCACCCGCGAGGGACTGCGCAGAGAGGAAGACCGCGAATCAGGTGGCGCGCTCAAGTGGAAAGGGACCTCAACCAACTATGCGTGCGAAACTGGAGACAGCTAGCTAAAGATCGAACTGGCTGGGGACGTTTGTTGGTTGAGGCCCAGGTCCACCCGGACTGTAGCGCCACCTTAAGGAAGTAAGTAAGGCAATGTCAGTATGTCGGCAATACAAGAGGTTTTTCGGCAAGTCTTGGGGTCTTGAGATCCGTTCGGATTTTCAAGGCGAAGATGAAGCATCATCTTCTATGTATCGGTCGTTGAGCCAGAAAATGACAGTAGTCGTTTATTTATGGATGGCTACATTACAATGAATAATCTGGGGCTGAGGCCTTTGTGGGAACAACATCAGACTGCACCCATCGTCATAGTTTTCCCAAGGGGAAATCTATGCGACCGTAATGAACTATAATGCAAAGAGAAGGTGGAAGGGACGGAGTAATTGTGCTTCGGCACGTTGTGATTAAGGCCTTTCACCACTTCCAGTATATTGCTGGAATTCAAGTTTTCTCTGACTGGAAATGAGATCGCCGATGTACTTCCTGGATCACAGGAGGTTCTCTGAGTACCTGTACCTGCGCTTGCACTTCCTGTGTCCGTGAGCTTCCATCGATGGTTGGGTTTCTCGAGAGTTCAACCGAAGGTGGCATGACTTCCAAGGATTCAGGATGGACCAAGAAAATGCTCCCAAGCTTGAGTAAGGAATCCGCGGCTTTCTTGTTGTTTCTTGGCAGAAACTGCAGATTGCACACGCCTTATCGTCCTGACGAGTCATCACACTTTGCAAACACCTAGAAGTTCTTGGCCTAAGCGATAAGACCCTCTGGCGTCGGCCTGTGGAGAAGACGACACTGCAGGACCTATTTTTTTCGCTGCCATTGTCTCGTCTTAACTCAATTCAGGGGGCTACTGATGATGCACGCTCATCGCTGAAGTAGAAGCGCATTTCCCGTCCTCACCTCTTTTATGGTGGACTAAATAGGGATTTCCAAGATGGCACACATTTCCGAGATTGGCCCACAGTCAGCTGACACAAATTCCACGGACGACACACGATCCGCTGTAATTACAAACGACCCATCAAATCGCTGAATTCGATTCCTCATCCTCCGCCCTCCCACATGGACCCATTTCGAAGACAACAAAAAAATTGGGAACATCGTCACCCACGGAATCAGATCAGCCACGAAGTTATCGCCGTCAACCGCTGCTGGCGGGCAATAACTTTTTCAAATGATTGCAGTTTTATTGGTTCCCGAAGTGCTCCTGTGCAACATCGATGTTCTCACCGACTCCGCCGCGCTCCACCCATCCACCCACCATCGCCGACCACCACCGACCATCGTCTTCCAGTCAAATGAACTGCAACAATGGATCTTTGTGCCATTAAAATGGAAGCCATTCAAATGAATGCCTTTGTACACTCGGCTGCAGATACTTTGTCAACAAATGACTGAACATAAAAATTAATAAACCCTCGCTAACATCTTAAAAACAATGCAACGTCAACTTAAACTGCTGAAGGACTGACTATTTGCCAGCGAATCAGAAAGGCATAGAGCCGCTGGGTGCTGGGGACTGGGGGCGCGGACCGGCGCTGCCACGGTTCCTGTGCTGCAGCTGCTGGGTGAGTGTGTGCGGGGCGCGGGAGCTGCTGGAAAAAGTCAATTTAATTGCGCTCTCGTCGTTGTCGTAGTCGTAGTCGTCGTTATCGTCCTTTTGTTTTAGTGCTTTATGCAAGCTTCGCCTTTGCACCATCAACGCAATCATTTCCTCAATTTCATAACGATCGTTAAACAACACGCCATCGTCCTTGCGAGAGTGGAACATGCACCGGTACCGGGACACATGTATACACAATGAAACTGTGTTGTACAACCAGAGAGCGGGAGGATGGAAGTGAGCGACTGCCATTAGTCCCTGTAGTCCTGGTGCGGTGGCAGCTGATGGCAAACTGAAGGCATCCAATCCATTAACAGGTTGTACAAACAGCTCGGGACTATTCAGGATGCGATGCGAAAGGACTTTTCCACGCCGACTTTGCCGTGTTCGTCGTCGTACGGCGCACAGTCAACTCGCTGCGAGCAAGAACCGGAAGATAGCACATAAAGTGGGTCAGAGACGTCATCTTTTTTGCCGGGCTCACGTCCTGCGGAGAGGCAGTTCGCTCGTTGCCTAGGCAGTAACATAATTTCAGGTTCCGCCCAAGTGGCAAACATCCTCTTCGGCGCTCGCTGGCGGTCTTCCTGGATTTTCGTGTGTGCACGCTGTTCAGCCCGTTGAACTGATTGTTGTCGGGGTGCACTTGTCGCTTCGTCCTGTTCAAAGTTTTCACCGCACCGCACGAAAGGCGGTGCTACGCTCTCCTTTTCCGAAAAAAAAAAAAAAAACAATGTTGTTGTGAGCTCTAACGTTTGGCAGACGTTTTGAGTTTCCTCTTCACGAGTGCCACTCCACATGCACTTCAGTACGGAGTCGGTGTTCTGGTATCGTCTGAACGGAGGGAGCGACGGAGGGATGGTGTTTCGTTCGAAAATCGCCTTTGGGGCGCTGCAGCTCTCGTTTTGTCTAATTGTCGCCCCCATTCCGTGGCGCATTGCTGAAGATGGCGTTCATGGAGGCAGGGATCGTTACATGCGTATCCTGGTGCGTGTTTCTGTGCACGGGATGCGTTCGGAATGAGGTCAATTGTGCGTGAGAGTCTTCTTGTTTCCTTTAGTCGGGGACGTTGCAGGCGCGGATGGGTGTTGATGAGGAGAGGGACTTCATTAAGCTGCACGCCAGCTTTTAATGACTTTCAACGAGCAGTGTTCTGATGACCCCTTAAATGCGCTCTAGGTCCGAGTGCACTGGAGGAGGCTAATGACTCTGCTTCTGCTTCTATTGACTGTGGGTCTCTTGACTCTTTTAGGGGTTGCAATTCATGATGCGTCGACTTTTACTGGTTCTTTTGACTCCACTTTCGGCTTCGATATCGTAGGTTCAGTGGACTTTATCTCTGTCGGTTGCCTCTAAAGTCGTTTAGTTCGCAGTGAAAGCGCTTTTGTACGAGTGTTAATTGCGATCAGTGTCGATGGTCTGTTGGCTCGCAATTGACTCCAAGCACAAGGTCATCTGGACACTCTTTTCGATTTGATTGCTGGCTCGGTTGGCAATGATTTTTCAATAGTTTACACTTACTCTGTTCCTGCAGCGATGGATATTGGACCACCATTTCGTGGTCCAATACCAATTTGTTCATCCAACATTCGACGCATTTTCGCAGTCCCTGCTGATTCTGGGGTCAACAAACATGCCTCAACATCTGAGTAGGGGCTTGCCCTAGCACGCCTGACTCTGCTGTAGATGCATTGCTAAATCTTTCCGACCGTGATATTCACATCATGAGCTGCACTCTCAAGGCCATCTTGTATCTTAATAGAAGTGACCTTTGGTATAGCACACTGGATCTTCGAAAACCTTGCGCACCGCATTTCTCTTGACCACAGTCTACTGGTCCGTCTGTCGTAAGGACACCAGAACTTCAGTTGCAACGCACCTACTTACTGAATTACTTATCAGGCAGACGAACCATGAAGGGTCTGAGCCTGAGCAATTGCTGCCTTCCATCGGTGACGGTCCTGGGCCAGCTGCTTCCAGTCATCAAGGCCGAGCTGTCTTACATCCGCGATGACTTGGTCTCTGTACCGGAGGTTCGGTCTTCCTCTCCTTCTCGAACCAGGAGGGTCGGATTCGAAGACCCTCTTTGCTGGAGCGTTGTTGGCCATTCGCTCGATGTGGCCGAGCCAGTGTAGTAGTCGACGGATTTTTACCTTCCGGACTACATTCACGTCCTTGTACAGCTCGTACAGTTCGCGGTTGTATCTTCTCCTCCAATCGCCTTCCTCGCAGACGGAACCATATATCCGACGTAGAACTTTTCTTTGGAAGGCACCAAGAATCAGCTCTGCAGCCTTACTTAATGTCCAGCTTTCGGCTCCATAGAGCAGGACTGGCAGGATACGGGTTTTGTAGAGCATGACTTTGGTCCTTCGAGTCAGGAGTTTCGAGCCCAGTTGTTTTGACAGACCGAAGTAGCATCGGTTGCCAAGGACGATTCCCCGTCCGATCTCCACTACGATGTCATTTGTGGAGTTTACGTTTGCCCCGAGGTAGACAAACTCCTTTCTTCTTCTCTTCTTTGTGTGGCGCTGCAGTCCGGGGTGGACCTGGGCCTCAACCAACAAGCCTCTCCAACTAGCGCGATCTCTGGCTAGCTGTCTCCAAGTTGGTTGAGGTCCTTCTCCACTTGGGTGCGCCACCTTAAACGCGGCCGCACTCTGTTGCCCTACAGGTTCGGATTCGAAGACAAACGCCTTTACTACTTCGAAATTGTAGCTGTCGATTGTAACGTTTTGGCCTAGGTGGTGTGCGGCAGATCGTTTTTTGGTCGTCAGCACATATTTGATTTTGTCCTCGTTGACCTTAAGACCAGCTCGTTTCGCCTGTTCCTCAATTGCCGTGAAAGCTTCCACAACGGCGCGTTGGGACCGCGCGATAATGTCGATGTCATCGGCGTATCCCAACAGCTGGACTGACTTGTAGAAGATAGTGCCTTCCGTGTTGACTTTTGCCTGCCGCACTATCTTCTCCAGTACCAAATTGAAGAAATCACACGACAGCGCATCTCCTTGCCGAAATCCGAAATCAGGCTTCGAACAGTTCAGAGGTTTTTGAACCGAACTGCACGATGCATCGCGTGTGTGTTAGCGTGGTGCGACACAACCGGATCAGTTTTCCCGGGATCCCGAATTCGGCCATCGCTTCGAATAGCTCCTTGCGATAAATGCTGTCGTATGCGGCCTTAAAATCGATGAGCAGATGGTGAGTATCGATTTGAAACTCGCTGGTCTTCTCCAGGATCTGCCTTAGTGCGATGATTTGGTCTATAGTCGACTAGCCGGGCCGAATAGCCGCACTGGTACGTGCCGATAAGTGCGGCGCAAAACCGCGTTAACACAGTACGCTGGATAGGGTCTTATAGGTCATATTGAGCAGGGATATACCTCTGTAGTTCTTGCAGGAGGTAGGATCGCCTTTTTTGTGGGTGGGGCATATGGAGCTGATATTTCAGTCGTCGGTTTGCTTTCCTCGTCGCAAATTCGGTACATGGTCAGGTGCATGCTCCCTACCAAGACATTACCACCAGCCTTGAAGAGCTCCGATGGAAGGCATCTGAGCCAGCGGCTTTGTTGTTCTTCAGCCTTTTAATGGCTGAAACGACTGCTTCAAAGCTGGGTGGGAGGACTTCTTCGTCGACTGGAGTTGGGATTGTCTGGTTCCCTATCACTCTCTCTTTTGGTTAGGCCCGCTAAGCAGCTGTTGAAAGTGCTGCTTTAACACATCCACTATTCCCTGTGGGTCCGTAACTAGATTACCCTCGAAGTTTCAAAACGCCTTGGTGCCTTTCCCAAAGCCTGTGGCCAGGCTTTTGGCTTTTTTTGCAGAAGACCCGTATTTTTGGTTTTTCCCTTCGATATCCTTGAGCTGGGAGGTTCTTCAGGCGCAGAAGCTTCTCCTTCCGTTTTCTAACCCGGTACTGCTCTTGCGCTGCTCTTGTTTTCCGTTGCAGCGCTTTTTGGTATGCCTCGTCGGTTGCACGTTTTTTCTGCTCACATTCGCCATCATACCACGGGTTTCTTGTCGGGGGTGCTAGGTAACCTAAGGTAGTTGCCGCTACCTCTTTGATGGCCGAGCGGCAATGCAACCACATCTTGTTGCCACTTGACCTAGGCATACCGAAGAGTCTCTCACTTAATTGCTCTTCGTAGGCTCTGGCTATCTGCGGTGTGCTTAGGCGTCCAATGTCAAAAGTTCTCCTTGTCGGCTGCGGCAGCTTTCTGACATTGGACAGTAGAGCTCTGAATCTTGCTGCAACAAGAAAATGGTCAGAGTCGACGTTTGCCCCCCTGAATGCACATCAAGGTATTTGACGGTCGATTTGGTTGGCGGTTCGACCATCCGGGGATCGCAAGGTTGCTGTGCGAGGGAACCTTTTGCTACTTATGACCATATTATGTGCTGTCTGTGAGTCGAAAGCCATTATCTGTTCTCGTGTCGTGGAGGCTGTGCTTTCCGATCACTCCGCCAAAGATGTTTTCCATTGTTAGCATTGAAGACTCCGTGTACGATGTGACAGGCTCCGTAGGCACCGTCCAAGAGGTCGTAATAATCCTCTTTGACAGATTCTTCAGCGCCGTCGGTAGGGGCGTGTGCACATATCAGGCTGATGTTGTAGAATCTGCCTTGGATGCGGGTCACAGCCAGGCGATCGCTTATCGGTTTGAAGGCGATGACCTTCGACCTTAGCCGTTTTCACACGACTAATCCGAATCCAAATATGTGCAACCTTTTGTGACAGCTGTTATATGCCGCACTCTTTCTTTTTCATAATCCCTTGTCCTATCCAGCGTATTTTCTGGACCGCAGTATGCTGCGTAAGGATATACTCCAGTTTTTGAGCGGCCCTTGGAGTGAAGAGTGTTCTTACATTCCAGGAGCACGCTCGCAAATCGTGTCGTCGTTGAGATATGCCGTCCGTTGTTCCGAGGCTGCTTGCAGATATTTTTTTCGTGGATGGGTTGTTAGTCCTCCGCACAACCGCTGGGGAAACGTTGCACGCATTGGTTCACCTCACAACGGGTGTGAGAGCTATCCACGGGGCGCCACTTGGAGGCTGCATGTCAACTTGATCAATGCATCGACAAGGATCGTTGCTGTCACCCCGCCAAGTTGAGAGCGGTCAGCAACATTGCCGTGTGAGCATAGATCCTGCTCCCCTTTTTTTTTTTGATATCTCGGTGAATTCGTTATCTACCTTGATGGAGCAGCGAGAATTCTCCGTCGTCATCCTGCACAACCTTGGCAGCAACGTCAAAAGTAGATACGGCGTTGTGCATTCCGTCTCTAAGCGGCCTTGGAATCGACGAATAAGTAGTTGCAGCCGCTTTGGACTTCTAGGGTGTTTTCCAAGATCTGGTCCCTGGACTGAAATTACATTGATGCCGCTGCCGCGTGGCGTTCATGCACTCAAGGTGATTTTCCAACATTATTGCCAAAGTAAGTCGAGTGGAGTCAAAGTTCCAAAAACACCCTTTACTTGATTTCTGACTTAACTCAACTCAATGCTTAAGACATGCATCCTAGCAGTTAGCACGCGAAGTTCGTAACAAAATTTGTCTTTGCACAGGTTTTTATTTCCAGGAGCTCACTCGCGCACCTACTCCCTTTTCAAAAATCAACGATTATGACGCCAAAAGGATGCCTCGCATTTGTTTCAGTTTTCTGCTTCGTCACTACTCGCGAGGCAATGAATGGCGTCGACTTTAAATGCAA
The DNA here is from genome assembly GCA_916610145.1 of Eristalis arbustorum. Lineage (NCBI taxonomy): Eukaryota > Metazoa > Arthropoda > Insecta > Diptera > Syrphidae > Eristalis > Eristalis arbustorum. Next base: position 66,482,217 of record OU744318.1, on the reverse strand, counting down.
GTGAACTCCTGAACTTTTTCATCTCGGCTTCCAATGTGAGGCAGGCTGTACTGTCTCTCCCGCCAAAGGGAATGTTGTGATCTCAAAACATGTGAAAAACGGCACGACAAGCATCAGGCAAGTGCTCTCCCTTCCACCATGAGCCATCCTCCGAGTGCCACCCCCGAAGAGGAGCTCCAAAGAGGAACGCGTCGCATTTAATTACGTGTTCATCAGAGGAAACATTCACCTGCTCTCGATAGTTGCGCGGAATCCCAGACTCAGGTCCCGCTGTATCCTCCCCCACAGAGGCACCTAAACCCACAGTCGGCTGAAATTCTTTCGCGCACGAACCCCCATTCGCATTAAATGATCCATCGCGCGGCGCCTTTGAGCAATTACCATCGCATCTAGTATGCACATATTTTAATCCCTCCAACGGATGCTGATCAGAGCGGCGCTGCGGTGCGTGGTGGTGCGCGGGTAACAGAAGCAACCATGTTGAAAGCAATTTCCTCCGCCAAGCCGAGCCGAGTAGACTAATGTCAAACAGGAAAACGGTTACTCTTTGTTTGGTAAATGAAAATGAAATTATGCCAGCGTGTAGTAAATTAAAACCCCTTTCGGAGCGGAGTTCCCGCCAGCGACGAGTTGCAACGTTAAGATTGTGTTCAGCGACTTACAGCGCGGCAGGAAATCGTTAACAAATCATTTTCGTCGAGCGCAAGCCTTGAGTTCTGCCTTCATGCGATTCTTTGTATGGTTATGATTTCTGAATTGTGTGGGGGGTGGTCGGGTGGGGGAGCAACTTGAAATGGCTTTTTCATCAGTTTTTCATGGGGAATCCGTGCCTGGGTGGGTACAAGTGCTTTGCAAACGGAAAGGGAATATCTTATGGTGCGTTACGTCGGGTGCGGGTGCGGGTGCGTGCACTCGTGCTGTTCGAAAATGATTTACATTTCGGGGAACGTTCAACTTTTAATTGCAACACCCTAATGAGACCCCTGCGGCGGTGGAATGAGTAGACACAATGTGGCAAGGGCAATAGGCGAGTTGACAATTGTTTCGGGAACTTGTGTGGGCGCGTGTGGTAATCAAGTGTCGGGAGTGGAGCGTGGATGTGTGGCCTCTGGACTGGATGGGTGGATGTGGCTTAGGGAGGCTTACTTATAGTACGCCTAAGACGCATTGAGTGTCTTCACATAAAGGGCACACAGTTTGAGGTATTCATGGTAGGCAACTTATGCTTGTAGCAAGTCCATAAGTTGACCCCGATCATGAGCGATCAACCGCCCAAACATTAGGACAAAAGTACAGAGAAAGACGTTGATCTCCTGTTTCATCTTCCATTCATCAAATAGCGACAGATGCCGTAGGAAGTATAAATCCACTGTACGTCTGAATGGAAGCGAGCTACTGCGGCCCAGACCCCCGTCGAAACAGAAAATCGGAGTCCTTCAACGAAAAGCGGTTTCAAAAAGGTCGACAAACATGATCATCGCACTCCGACAGACCTATCATTCGTAGGCACTGAAGGTTGGCGGCTGTTTCAAGAAATGAAAGGAGGATCGATAGAAAAATGAGACTTTGTTTCAGTGTGTTCATAGTGCATTCGGCATGATCTAGGACGTTACCTGGGTTTAAACGCCGCCGGAGCTGTGTTAATTTATTAAGTCAGACTGTCAAGGTGAAGGGCGAATGTAGATTTGCTGTTCGAGGCAGATTGAAGCCAAAGCTCACGTGACTTGCTCATTTTTGCAATCAATCCCAAAGAAACTTCAGTCCGGTTTGAACCATCGCCTGTACAGAGGACAGTCATGCCAGCGGTAAGGATGGATGTGTGTACACTTGACCAATGTCACAGGTCTTAAAACAGAATCTTTGTACGTGATGCTAATCTGGGTGAGGAGGGCATCATCGAAAGGCAAAGCTTTCCGTTGGCCAGTGGCGCATTGCATCCTTAGATCCATAAAGGGGTTTTTTTGTCCGCTGATCAGGGAACGACAACCAGGCTAGTTTTATCACATTACGCTCGACGCCAGTAGCTTTTGCTGAGTGAAAACTCTGAGGATTCACTGTCTGCATCACAGAAAGAACTTTAGAGTCTCGACGACGCCATGTTTTGATGTCGGAAGGTTAGAGTCATACCCGATCTTTGCCGATCATGTCTAGCAGAGACCCTTATTCGTTGACCTCAGCTGCAACCAAAAAAAATTTACAACATCGCCTAACACGATTTTACTACGTGTGCGGACAGGGATATGCAATGAAGCCACAAGCTTACTGTGCAACTCTGCAATAAACAATTAGGGTTGTTATGTCTGTTGTTGTTATGACTGTTAGCCCTATGATCTGGCTTTGCTGCTGGTGTTTTTCACGCTACGAGCGCAGATGTTTAAATCCACTCCGAAATGACAATCCAATTTCATAGCTATTTCAATTCACAAAATCCACACGAGAGATGCGAACTAGGTTAGGCTATGGGGCTGCTATGGAAGTTGGCAGCCACTTTGACCACTGTTGGTGCATTGTGAATAATAATGCGGCCTTGCTACATACACTCATTATCGTCTCTAAGGTATTTTCAGTCCAAGCAAATATCAGTTGACTTCCAATTTGGAATGAAATATCTCGAATTTGCGAGGAAGTTTCTAAATTTTAAGGAAGGTGTCTCCCTTGGTCTTATACTGCAATTGAAGCTGACCAAACGGAACGTGGAACGTGTCTGGAGTCTCGGAGTCTCAGAGTCCCAGAGTCAATTAATACACGCACGTAAACATCACCAATGGTGTGAAGTGGTTACAAGTTGGGGCAGTTGGAAGGCGACCTATGTATGAAAACCTGCTTACTGACCACTGTCTACCATATAAACATATATTGCTGCAAGAAGGCGATCGGGAGCAGATGGGGATTAAACCTCACATGGTCCACTGTCTAGTAGTATAGCAGTATGGCGTCGCGATTAAGTGGACTGCACTCCACTACACGGACGGAGTCAAATCATGTTGAAGAACCTATCACATCAGTGGGATCTAGTTTGGTGGTTGGTTTGGTGATCATGAAAACGATCGAAAGAGTGGAGAGGATGGTCTGCGAAACACTGAGGATTGCTGCAATGTATACTCCCCATCCTTCCACCACAAGACGTAGTCGGTAGACAACTAGCAGCTAATCCGGCGGACAGGTTGAGATCTCTACGTCTCTGGAAAGATCTTTGATATGTACACTGTGCGATTCTCAGCCGGTTTAGCTCCATACACGTACCTCATGACACCTGAACTGTGACTGACTTCGAGTAGAGCTTGTCAACTTGCTGGTCATACTGCGATTATAGTCTGATCAATATAAATCTTATAACCCTCATTGCAGCCATAATATTGCATTGCGTCATTGGCTCTTCACGATCCTAGAATGGGGCGTTTTTACAACGACTTCGGCAGGAGCTATATTGACGGGATTGAGGGAGCAGCCATTACGCACACCACTTCAATAACAAGACTGAACTAAGCGATGTAAAAGTCAGCCATCTCTTTGTTTCATCAAAAGCATACACTTTTTTTGGGTAATGAGCCTAATTTTTTTCGCTGCTCCATCAAGGTCGGTAACGAACTCACCGAGACCTTCAATGTCAAAAAAGGTTTTAGGCAAGGCGACACGCTGTCGTGTGATTTCTTCAACATCGTCCTGGAGAAGATCGTTCAAAACTCACACGCCAACACTAGAGGCACGATCTTCCAGAAGTCCGTGCAATTGTTAGCATACGCCGATGACATTGAAGTGATTTGCAGAACTCAGCTAGCCGTCAGTGCGGCTTTTGCTAACACTGAGACGGAAACGGCTGAAATGGGTCTGGCGGTGAATGAGGGCAAAACGAAGTATATGCTGTCCTCACAAAAGGACATTCAACATCGACGTCTTGGACAGAGCGTCACAATGGGTGTGTACAACTTCGAGGGAGTCAAGGACTTCACTTACCTCGGCTCCGGAGTAAATTGTACAAATAACATCAGTACCGAGATCAAGCGTAGGATAACTCTTGCCAACCGCTGTTTCTTCGGGCTCAAGAGGCAATTGAGTAATAGAGCCCTCTCTCGAAGAACCAAGGTGACTCTATATAAGACCCTGATCATCCCAGTCCTGCTATACGGCGCGGAGGCATGGACAATCTCAAGAGCGGATGAAGAAGTCCTTGGTCTCTTTGAGAGAAAAGTTCTATGCACGGTCCTGTTTGTGTTGACGGTTTCTGGAGGAGAAGATTCAATCACGAACTGTACGGGCTGCACAGCGACATGAGCCTAGTTAGGCGTCTGCGGATCCAACGCCTGCGGTGGCTAGGTCATGTAGAGCGTATGGACACCACAGCTCCGGCCCGAAGAATCTTCGAATCCGAACCTGTCGGGCAGCGCAACAGAGGACGCCCGCGTTTAAGGTGGCGCACCCAAGTGGAGAAGGACCTCAACCAACTTGGTGTGCGAAGCTGGAGACAGCTAGCCAGGGATCGCGCTAGTTGGAGAGGCATGTTGGTTGAGGCCCAGGTCCACACCTGACTGTAGCGCCACACAAAGCAGAAGAAGAAGAGCCTAAGTTGGTCCGTAGCTACTGTCTGCCCGTATAGCAGCCCGTCTCTTCAACCTAACACTCCCAGAGGTAGATCATGATCGAAGGGGGCACGAAACAATAAATTTTGATAATGGGATGTTCTACTTTGACGCATGTCACGATGTATGTACGACCCTTCACAGTTCTTTACAAAGTTAGCGACTGATCCTGTTCATTCAAGATAAAGTCATTTACAAATTTAAAGTTGCAGCAGTTCATTGTAATTTCCTGATCAAGCCCGAAGTTGTTGTGTGTCGGTTCTCGGAGGCAGTGTACTGTGTGCACATCGGTTTTATCTTCTCTACTTTTACTGGTGTACGCAATTCTGGAAGTTTGGACGATCTTCTCCAGAGTTTTCATTCATGCAGATAATAGTAATAATAACATGGGTGGCGCTACAGCCCGTAGGGGGCTAGGGCCTAGCTTCTCAGCAACCACTCGTGTTGTGCGTGCTATTGTTCTCTCACGAGTGGAAGGGACCTACAGTCTTATGCCGACTCCGAACGGCCAAGTTTGAGAAGCTTTTTCTTGACTCTTTGAGCATTGTCAGCATTGTCAGTGACTCGAAAGAGGTGGGGTCGTGAATTGTTTTTCGTCGCACAGAGCAGGAATCGAACCTACGACGTCGAGGTTTGGGTCGACGCACATACCCACAACGCCACGGGCCACCATTCATGCAGAATCTGACAGACAAATTACACGAGGCACCCTTCTGCTGGCTTATGTGCTTGCGCAGTATCCCATCATGGAACCAAATAGGTTTCTGAATGCTGGTCTGCTTTATATCAGCAGTCAGAGAAACGCTTAAGATTGAGAGCTGCTCACATTTTCTTTGATTTAAGGCAGGTGTGCTGATTTCTAACCAAATAGTACGCTGCAGCGAATGAAGTTTGAGACGAAGTTCCCCGGCATACGTAGTGTCCTGACATCCACAGGTGTGTGTTGTAATGCTTATCCATGTGTTCGAGTGAGAAATACAATTGCCTACGAAATTAACTGTGTCTGGCTGCCCGAACCTGGTTTCTGACTAAAAGACGTTGGAAAGACTGCAGCATTTAGTGGGTTTTCAAGAAAAAGGCATTGTTAGGCTTTTGCAGTAAACACCTTTACACACGCCTTCATCCATCTCATATCCTCCTGTAGGTTAGTCTAGCATCTGATTGCGGCGTTTGTGCACGGGATCAATGTTGCATTCATAAATACTGAGTTCGATCCACAGTGTAAGTGTCTTGGGTCTTAAGGCTGCGATGGCTCGAACCTATTCGCGGAATAAGTCTAGGGCAGCGAGGTGGAGGAGAATGCTAAGTGCATCCGAGGGAGTACTTCTCAGTCACAGTCGTTGCATCGAGCTGTTCGCAAACCACTGATCCGTGCTGTGAACTAAACGGAGACCTTTCATCGCCTCAACTTGTCATTTGCTCCCTGTGCGTTTGTTCAGTCCCATCGATGAAGCGGAATTTTGGTTAGGTTTTCAAAGCACCAAGTCGTAGTCCAAGCGAATTCGCTCAACTGAGCCCATTTGCAGTTGTCTTCGGCTGGCGGGGTGTGCATTAGAGCCAACGTTCAACGACTTCCACATGAGCATCATTCCAACATTCTCACGTTCCACAAGACCGACGGCCTGATGACCACAACGGGTAACGTTGCATAAGGTTCAGCCGAAGACATTGTATCCGAGAGCAGACTGGTCCTGCTCGAACGCCTATCAAGCTATTGGAGGCATGTCTTTAAGCGAACACAGTCGAACAGTCCTGCTGTCGTCTGCTACCGAATCGGAATTCTCACTCCCCGCGTCAAATTGAACCACGAAATGGACACATCTTGGCAAGGAATTGAATGGTTTTGCTCCTTGGACCACATTGGATTCAAGTCACCCGCCATGACTTGTCTTGACACCACTGGATGGCAAGCCAGCCCCCTTCACTTACTGCAAAACAATCTCCCATTACGCTGAGAGATGACATCACTTTCCTATCTCTGCACCTGCTCATCTGCCCACACATCCTGTCAGTGGCACACGGGACCAAGTTGAAATACTTTTCCAATCTAAACCGCCCACCCGGCCGCAGCTCACCTCGGCACAGCACCTATCGGCCCATAACTCTCTTCCCATCATGATGGATGGATGCTTGATAAGGTAGCAAGCAATTCCTGCGCCCGTAACGGATCCCCCAACACGCCATTCGTTAGAGTGTCGCTTCATAAATCTGCCAAGGAACGCGAATTATTTATTAAACCAAAATTAGCGTATGTGTGCGGGCGGGTGGGGGGTGGGTGTGTGAATCAGCACCGACAGGGAATAAATTCCCACACAATGACTACAAATAAACGGAAGCGAAACGAAAGAAAGGAGAAGCGCCAAAGTGCGGCTGCAAACATGAGTGGAATCAGAGGCCACAGATTGCAATTATCCTGATGTATAGCCCTCGTTAAAGTGGGTGGGGGATGGTGGGTGGATGGGGCATCAGATGATAGCGATACGACGGTGGATCCAATTTTAAATTACACCACACCGCCACGTCTTTCGTTTCTTCTTCGTCTACTTTGGAGTTCGTGCGGAATCCTTTCGAGACGAAACGAAAGAGATTAATCCTCCTTTGGCGGCGGCGGCGGCTTGGATCGCATTACGAAACAACTTCACCAGCAAGGAGCACCGCTGAAAGCGGCTTACCATCGCCACCAGGACATTGGCCAACCAAGCTAACCGCCCGAGCACCCACCCGCTGCGCCGCCCACCTTCGGTTCTTGTTGTACCGCATCAGGACATGCCGCAACAGAGAATATGCCAAAACAAAGCACCACGCCACCATCGCGCTGCCATTACAGCCACGAAGTCGGCCACGGAACATTCGAACGTGCACACTGGAGGAAGTGAAGCACTGCCACCACCACCACCACGAGCACCAGCAGCAGCAGCAGCGGGTGATGGAAAAGCCAAAAAAGGACTTTCAGGAATTTATGCTTAAATGTCCATGTTCTGCAGCAGGAAGCAGCGGCAGCAGCAGCAAAAGCCAAAGTGCGCGATGGGAGCCCGTGGAGGCGTCCGACGACGTGAAGAAATGTGCTGCTGCTCGCAAGCAAACCGAGAGCCGAATGCTATCGCCGACATCGAATCTGTGGCGGGGTCACGCAAGGGCTATTTGTGGAAAAAACGAAAATGGCTGTGTCCCGATTTTGTTCGCTTTTTCTTTTTTGGTTTGATTTATGTGACCGAGCGCGAGCACAGTGTGTCTAACCACTATCGGCGACCGCACGTAAGCCGGCCAGCTTAAATGGGTTCGAATTCCTGCGTAGACATCGCCAATCGGCGATTACCAGCCGGGATTAGTCCTGTAAGCCGGATATCCTTTATCAAAACAATTGCAGGTGGAGCGTGGCAGCGGCCATCGATGTCGGAGGCTGCTGACGAGACAAATGGTTGCGGTGTGTGGCGACACGAACGGCAGAGGTTTTCATTTATGAAGTTGCACGTGCGAATGTGGCACAGTTCTCGCGCGACACTCGGGTGCACGCAATAAATCCACGAATCCACCCCAAGAGCCGTGTATAATTGCTGGATTGGCCAATGCTCACGGGGCCGCTGCCAAACGGCCAGCCAGGCCATCTAGGTTGCTTGAGGTTAAGTAATTAATGGAGGCTCGCGCCCGAGAGGGTGTCGCCAATTAATCATTTCCGTGGAATTCAGGACTCAGCTCGGATGTGCGGCTTGATGGATGTGGTTGATTGCCGAGCGGAATGTTGTCGTGGACGATAAGAAGCTTATGCGCTGGTTATCTCCTTTGCTGTCACCGGATGGCGGCCACTTTGTTGCACGCGAGTGATCCTCTGTCCCGCGGCAAGTCAACAAACCGAATCCGAAACAGATTAAAGGGAAGCTCTGTTGCCGCAGATACCGTCGGCCAAGCTCCACAAAAGCGGCTCATTAAAATGAAGTCCACACTTGAAGCAGAAAAAAAACGTTTAAATTATTCCCATTCCAGCGGTGAGCGAGATAATCGGTTGTTCGTGCCAGTCGCACACACAGCACGGCCCGCCTCATGAATAGTTCATCGCAGCAAAACAGTCCGAGATACATAATCAAATTTAATCTAATATTAATCAGCTTAAAGGTGGCGTGGTGGCAGTGGTGCGGCAACGACTGTGGCAGCCAGTCACTGGCTTAAGGGCCGTACGACTGTGAGAATAATTCAATTAATGCGAGGTGCATTACATAACCACTTTGGGGGGTGGCATCGCCGCACCCGGATGCACACAAGGGATGTGATGGATTGAGTTGATTGCTCGATGCTCGACGATAGGGCGCGGTGCGACGTGGCGCTTTGTGTGTGATTTGTAAGGCCTGCTGGTTAAGTGATTTGATCTGATTAATATTGCACGGATATCTGTTTGTGCCAAGGTCTGGTGAGCGCTGTGAAGAGGCTGCTTCGATAAGGAGGCGGAGCGCCTTGTTGACTGTGAAGGCTAGGATTGACTACGAGTGTGCACAAGTCACACTTACGTCGAGGTGGGATCATTGTGTTTAGCCGCCGTTCCAGACGAACAAAGCGATTAAGCTGGTTGATGATAATGTTGGTCCGTGTCCGCAGAGACACTGCCACTCAGACAGCGCCATCGATAAAATCAAACGAGGTGCCACATTGCTGTTTGCCTCTACAAGGCCTGATGCAGGGATGCCCTCTTCATGGTCCAATTTTGCACATGAGCGGGTTCCATTATCAACCATCTGGACTGGGAATCAGAGATGAGGCTACTCTCTATCGCAAGCAAGGTAGTGGCTAAGGGACTTCGCAGAGAAAAAGGAGCCTTGTAAGACGAAACTTTGTCGAAGAACATGCCTTCAATGGCATAATGGAACTGCCCCTCCTGGCACTCGATTGCATTCATAAAGGAGGAAAGAAAAGCCTGTCGACCGTGGGCGTATGTGGAACATTTAAAAAATATAATCCAACTGCCACTGGATCCTGGGACGTATGTGGAACATTTTCAATTCAAAATCCAAAAGAGTGTCGACATCGTATGCGAAACCTTAACGAAAAGGGATTACAAGTGTAAAACCAGATTTCATTAAAAGCAATAATAATTCGATGCTGTGACCATCCGTGTCGCTCGTCAGGTGATGCAGGAATGCGATGGAAAACTCTCGCTGCTCCATCATGGTCCGTAACGAACTCACCACGACCTCCTATGCCAAAAAAGGTTTTAGACAGGGCGACGCGCTGTCATGTGATCCCTAGATCAATCAACCGTCAACCAGATTGATCACTTTGGGATCGACGTCAGACCCTCTTCCAGTATCCTTGATTTCCGAACGTTCCGAGGAGCCAATGTCGACTCGGACCATTTCCTTGTTGTAGCCAAGGTAAGGACGTCGCAAAGCTACAATCACAATCGATCGCTGGGATCTTTGCCGAACGAGTCTTACAGAAACTCTCTGTGACTTCGACGTCACCTGCACAAACCGAAGAAGAAGAATGGAGTCGTTGTCAAAAAGCCAACAAAGGAGCTGCCACTGATGTGCTGGGTTTTGCGACACCACCTAGAAGGAACCCATGGCACATGCAGCCAAGCAGGAGGCCTACAAGGCAACGCTGCATCGAACAACGAAGGCTGTTCGTGAGATCAACGAACAGAAGAGAAGGGAAGAGAACCGGCTTCTCAGAAGAAAAAAGAAGGAGCATAAGAGGCGGGCGGTCGAGGAGATGGAGAGGTCTTATGACAGGAATGAAGTCCGAAAATTTTATCAAAGGGTAAAACAATTATCCAATGGCCATACAACTCGGACAGAAGCCTGTCGGGATGAAAATGGCCAACTGGTAGCAGAGTCACAGTCGATATGGAAAGATCATTTCTGCAGACTGTTAACCGGCGATGGGGACCAAAATACCGCTGTCAGGCAGAATGTTCCACTCAATCTGGACGATGACAGACGCGAATTCCGTCCCCCAGACCTAGAGGAGGTCATGATTGCAATATCAAGACTGAAGTCTAACAAAGCTGCTGGAGAGGACGGTCTGTCCGCTGAAATATTTAAGGCAGCTGGAGATGATCTGATAGGACGCATGGACCAGCTCATCTGTGAGATATGGCCTGAGGAAAACATGCCCGACGAGTGGAATCTCAGTGTCGCTTGCCCGATCCACAAGAAAGAAGACCCCTTCAACTGCGCCAACTATCGAGGGATCAGTCTTCTTAACATCGCGTATAAGATCTTCTCTGCCGTTTTGTGTACCCACCTGAAGCCGCTCATTAATAATCTGATCCATACCAGTGTGGCTTCAGGCCAGGAAAGTCCACAAAAGACCAAATCTTCACAATACGGCAGATCCAGGAAAAGACCCAAGAAATGCAAATCGACACTCACCATCTGTCCGTCGATTTCAAGGCCGCATATGACAGCGTGCATAGAGACGAGCTATACAGCGCCATGTCTAGTTTTGACATTTCTGCCAAACTCGTCAGGCTGTGCAGGATGACGATGGAGAACTCTCGCTGCTCCATCAAGGTCGGTAACGAACTCACCGAGACCTTCAATGTCAAAAAAGGTTTTAGGCAAGGCGACGCGCTGTCATGTGATTTCTTCAACATCGTCCTGGAGAACATCCTGCAAAACTCACACGCCAACACTAGAGGCACGATCTTCCAAAAGTCCGTTCAACTGCTTGCTTACGCGGACGACATTGACGTGATTGGACGAACACAGCGAGCCGTCAATGAGGCGTTTGCTGACATTGAAGCGGAAGCGGCTAAAATGGGTCTAGCGGTAAACCAGGGCAAAGCAAAGTACATGCCGTCATCACGGAGCGACGCACAACATCGACGTCTCGGACAGAGCGTCATATTGGGCAGCAGAAACTTTGAGGTAGTCAAGGACTTCGTCTACCTAGGGACAACAACACCAGTACCGAGGTCAAGCGCAGAATAACTCTTGCCAATCGCTGGTTCTTTGAGCTCAAGAGGCAATTGAGTAACAAGGCCATCTCTCGAAACACCAAGCTGGCTTCATAATAAGCCCTGATCATCCCTCACCTGCTCTATGTCGCAGAGACATGATCGCTATTGAATCCGGATGAAGAAGCACTTGGTTGTTCATTTTTCAGACAAGGCGACTCACAGTCATGTAATTTTTCAACATCGTTTTGGAGAAGATCGTGCAAAACTCACACGCCAACACTAGAGGCACGATCTTCCAGAAGTCCGTGCAATTTCTAGCATACGCCGATCACATTGACGTGATTGGCAGAACTCAGCGAGCCGTCAATGAGGCCTATGCTAACATGAGTCCGACATGAGTTCAGTCTTCTGTTGCATTGCCCCCAGGTTCGGATTCGAAGATTCTTCGGGCCAAGTTGTGTCTTCCGTCCGCTCTACATGGCCCATCCACCGTAGGCGTTGGATCCGTAGACTAACTACGCTCATGTCGCTATACAGCTCGTACAATTAGTCTCCTCCAGAACTCGTCAACACAAACGGGACCAAAGATCGGACGCAGAAAATTGCAACGAGACCAAGGACTTCTTCATCTGTTTTCGACATTGTCTGACTGGGATGATCAGTGCCTTATATAAAGTCAACTTAGTTCTTCGGGAGAGAGCTCTCTTACTCATTTGCATCCTAAGCCTAAAGAAACAGCGATTGGCAAGAGTTATCCTACGCTTGATCTCGGTACTGATGTTATTTGTGCAGTCTACTCCGGAGCCGAAATAGTGAAGTCCTTGGCTACCTCGAAGTTATAGCTGGGCATTGTGACGCTCTGTCCAAGACGTCGATGTTGGATGTCCTTTCTTGGGGAGAGCACAGACTTCGTTTTGCCCTCATTCACTGCCAGACCCATTTTAACCGCTTTGAGCTCTGTCAATCACATCAATGTCAGCAATTGCACGGACTTCTGTTTGGTTGGTGTTGGCAGATCATGCCTCTGAGGTCCTGGTGAGTTCGTTACCGAGCCTGATGGTGCAGCGAGAGTTCTCCATCGCCTTCCTGCACAGCCTGATTTGTTTGGCAGGAATGTCTAGACATGGTGCTGTATGCTGTATGCTGTCGTGCTTTTGGCCAAGGCAACTCGCTGTCATGTTCCGTGTCACACTTGAGAAGATCGTGAGTATAAGCCAATGATATCATCGCCCGTCAATAGGGCGTTTGCGAGCCTAGAAACGGAAGCTGCCAAAATAGGTCAAGTGGTAAATGTGGCGGCAAAAACCTCGGGGTAGTCAAAGACTTCGTCTATCTCGGTTCCGCAAGGACGAGAAAACCCAAAAACTAGCTCAAATAAAGCTTTTAGAAATGTTGTGAGAAAAAAGTGCTTGAGACTTGTTGTTCCAACTGCCACAGCGGCCCTATTAGGGCTACCAGCGACTTGCGCACACCTTTTTGCATGTCCTGGTGTGTGTACTAACAGATCCTGGGAGTTTGGAGGGCATCCGGCAACATTCACGGTGCCAGTGGTTAGCAAGGCATTTCTGAAGGATTTCACGTCGCGGATGATATATGTACTTAAACCAATATTTTACGAACAGAGTAGCTGGTAAATTTTCACAGACCATCAAAGAATGTCTGCCTGTCAGACACTATTCCTTCAAGTCATAACAAAGTTGACACGGTCTAAATGATTTCTTGAAATCAAAAGCAAAATGTCTTAAATAAATGTGATCATAGTGGCGGCCAGGGCGTTGTGGGGATGTACGTCGACCCCAATCTCGACGTCGAAGGTTCGATCCCGCTCCGTGCGACAAGACCTCTTTCGAGTCTCTGACAATGCTCACAGACTATCTTCTGTCTAGAGAAAGCTTGGCCATTCGGAGTTGGCATAAAATTGTCGCTCCCTTTTACTTGTGAGAGAACAATGGAACGCATGAAAGCCAGGCCTGGCCCTATTCTTTATCTTTTTCTTCGTGTGGCGCTACAGTCGAGGGTGAACCTGGGTTTGGTCCTTTACGGCCTGTAATACCACCCATATTGTTATTATTATGTCTTCATTAATCGTATAATCTTCTCAATATTGTAGAGCGGTTTATCTTCGCTAAACAGCCGCTGCCCTCGATCGAGTAGGTTGATGTTCCCTCAAATTCAGTCCACCACATAGCAGAGCCAGTTAGTAGAGTCTTCTTCATTCACTGGTCTGACGAGTTTTGCTCCGATTGTTTTACCGCAGCAATCAATAACTCAAATCGCGGTGCAATTGGTCGGAAATGCGTACGAGTGTCAGCGCGGTGCCGGTGATATCGTGCGAGCTGCTTGACTTCTGATACGCCAGTGGACCATGCGAGAATTCTTGCAGCCGTTCAGGGTTTTCTGACTTCTGACTCTTACCAATGACTTAAGTCAAGAATTCGGCGCTACAATTCAGTCTTAAAGCAGTCCTTCACAGGACGGGGGAAAATTCAACTTGCATTTCCTAATCTAGAGCACCAGGCTTGTGGGGACACTTAATGTGAGTCACTGTGCAACACCTTATCGTCTACTATATTCACATCCGCTATAAGGCCATCGTCAAGCAGAAGATACCATCCACCGTCAATACATAGCAACATCAGCAGCTTAGCATCCTTGGCCGGTGACACTACCATTCTCTCACTGGAGCAGAGTTAGATGAGAGCTCACGAGCGAACCATCAACAGCTTTGTTCTAAGCTTGTACAGATGGCAAAGCTTTCGGGTGATGGTTGCTAGTAGTTGACGATAGATGATGTTGGACACTTGACCCGAAAGAGCCTGAGCTTGCAGCCAGACCTATCCAGAGAGACCATGTTTCTCAGAAGACGGGACAGCACCCCACGGTCCACCGTGGCCCTGTTACCCATCATCTTGGGATCACCGAATCAACGATCTTCTCCACCCTTTTGCTGACTAGCTGGTGAGCAAATGCCATTACGGACCCCAGCCAGTCCCTCGGGGAATGCTCATTTTGTTGACTTCGATTCGATTTTATTGAAAACTCCCTCGATGTCCACGAAGGCAGTAGAAGTTGGAGGGTTTGTTTAATACCGTCACCGCAGAAACCACTTTCTTTTTAAATTGAAACCATCCAGTTCGCCACTGAATCACAGCGGGCACGTGCACTATTTCCTTTGAATTTTTCATCAAAAAAATCCCCTTTCGCCATAAAACCACAACGAGCCACCGGCGAAGGGACGTGACCGTCACTTTACGACCCGTGAATGTGGGCAGAGTGTGCCTAGTTACGAGAAGATCATTTATTTGATTTCGTTTTCGCAGGAAAAGCGATAAAATTCGATTCAAAGAAAGTGGATTCGATGGAGTTCCCCATTCGTCAACCGGTGGATATGTTAACCTCCAGCCGCACCGTCTGACATTTCACTGAACCTCGTCTCATGCACAAACCCACCAAATTGCCTTCCCAGTGGCCACCCAAAAAAAACGAAATCACATCTCTCATCCATCCGAACCAATTAGCATTCCCGAGCAAAAAAGAGATAAAACAACAGAAATTATCAACAATTGAGTGCTCAACCCACCCTTTGCCTTTGCATCCTGCCCGACGCAACGTCCTAATGGACTCATGCCGGAACTAATTGAGCGGACCGCTCCGCCAGCCGAAGGTCAGCCCAAACAGCAGTCGATTGGGAGAGTAAATCATAAATTCATCATTATTATGCAAATTAAATCTGTTTAAGGGTAAACATTCATTCAGCCGAAGCACCACCCACCCAGCAGCCCCCAACCCCCAACCACAGCCACACAGTGTCCCACTGGCCCACTTGGCATTATTTTATTTACAGAATCTAACACTTTTAATTTGTTATTCTCTGCTGTCTGTCGGTGTTCGTGTTCGCTTTGGCTGTGTCTGGTTGCTTTGCAGCCGGAGACAAACGAGCTCTCCCCGTTCTCGGCTCCTTGTAGGCCTTCGCAACGAAAACGAATCCAATATTTTTGTTCGCCTTCCTGCCCCAACGCTGCGGCGGCGTGTCCGCAAAAGGAAAGTCGTCGTCTTTTCATCAAAGCAAACAATTTGTCTTTAATCAGACCGAGTCCCTACCGAAAGCCGCCTCCCACCCACCAACTCATCGAGACCGGCATCCGAGAGGAGAGCGTTGTCGTTGTCGTTTCGTTTTAATAACAACAAGCGTAGATATGTACAATATCTACGAGTCGTCTTTGATTACATTATCTGTTTCTGTTTCATCCGTCAGGCGATGGATCAACGACGACGATGATGACGACGACGACGACGGGGGACATTGTGTGAGCGTGTGGCGTGAGGGTTGCCCATCGCATCCCCCGGGGCGGGGGATGAGTTCGGAATTGGTTTTCATTTAATGTTCAATTTATTTAAATTCCATTTTGTCAGCGCTGCGGATACACGGCCTTATACCCACACGAGCGCGATATATTGGATCATATCTAAATTAATTCAATAAGTCCTAATCCAGCGATGGGGTGGCGACATATTTGTTGAATGAAAGGAAATTAAGGTATATCCGGCAGCCGATGGGACGGCGGGGTGGTGGCAAAGAATTTCTTTGATTCATTAGATTCGCTGTGGGGGTGGGGGCTTTTAGGTCCTTATTCAAGCGTTAAAGTCAAACATCGATATGCAACAAGAACAGGTTCCTATTGAACCGCGAAGGGTGTTTAAGGTTTGTTCGAGGACACTCACCCTTCGAGTGACAAGAAGGAGAAATCATCATGGTTTTGGGAAACAAAAACTGTGCTGCGACTGACGATTTCTACTCTGAGTTCAGAATGGTGTACATTTTTTTGAAAATGTTTCTTAACTGTTCGTTTTTTTATAATTTTGCGCGTGCTCAAGGGGTTATTAATACCCTTAATTGTCCGGGGTCAAGACACAGCACGGGCCGAAGGTATAGATTGAGAGAGAGAGAGGAGGTACCTGTGCACATTGGTCTTAAACATCTGCGGGTGGTAATCTATGGGGAATATTGAGCTGGAAAGAGCATTCCATATTCGTGTGGTGCGGCTAAAAAAAGAGTCTCTAAATTTCACTGTGCGTCCGAAAGTAGGCTTAAGGGTAAACTGATGTGCATTCCACTAAGGCAGATCCTGGAGAAGACCAGCGAGTTTCAAATCGATACTCACCATCTGCTCATCGATTTTAAAGCCGCATACGACAGCATTCATCGCAAGGAGCTATTCGAAGCGATGGCCGAATTCGGGTTCCCGGGAAAACTGATCCGGTTGTGTCGCACCACGCTAACACATACGCGATGCAACGTGCAGTTCGGTTCAAAAACCTCTGAACCGTTCGAAACCGGCACCGGATTTCGGCAAGGAGATGCGCTGTCGTGTGATTTCTTCAATCTGGTACTGGAGAAGATAGTGCGGCGGGCAAAAGTCAACACGGAAGGCACTATCTTCTACAAGTCAGTCCAGCTGTTGGGATACGCGGATGACCACGACATTATCGCGCGGTCCCAACGTGCCATCGTGGAAGCTTTCACGGCAATTGAGGAACAGGCGAAACGAGCTGGTCTTAAGGTCAACGAGGACAAAACAAAATATATGCTGTCGAGCAAACAACGATCCGCCGCACACCACCTAGGCCAAAACGTCACAATCGACAGCTACAATTTCGAGGTAGTAAAGGAGTTTGTCTTCGAATCCGAACCTGTAGGGCAACAGAGTGCGGCCGCGTTTAAGGTGGCGCACCCAAGTGGAGAAGGACCTCAACCAACTTGGAGACAGCTAGCCAGAGATCGCGCTAGTTGGAGAGGCTTGTTGGTTGAGGCCCAGGTCCACCCCGAACTGCAGCGCCACACAAAGAAGAGAAGAAGAAAGGAGTTTGTCTACCTCGGAGCAAACGTGAACTCCACAAATGACATCGTAGTGGAGATGGGACGGGGAATCGTCCTTGGCAACCGATGATACTTCGGTCTGTCAAAACAACTGGGCTCGAAACTCCTGACTCGAAGGACCAAAGTCATGCTCTACAAAACCCTCACTCTGCCAGTCCTACTTTATGGAGCCGAAAGCTGGACCCAAAGCAAGTCTGCAGAGCTGATTCTTGGAGCCTTCGAAAGAACAATTCTACGTCGGATATATGGCCCCGTCTGCGAGGAAGGCGAATGGAGGAGAAGACACAACCGCGAACTCTACGAGCTGTACAAGGATGTAGTCCGGAAGGCAAAAATCCGTTGACTACTATACTGGCTCGGCCACATCGAGCGAATGGACAGCAACGCTCCAGCAAAGAGGGTCTTCGAATCCGAGCCTCCTGGTTAGAGAAGGAGAGGAAGACCGAACCTCCGGTACAAAGACCAAGTCATCGCGGATGTAGGACAGCTTGGCCTTGATGACTAGAAGGAGCGTGCCCAGGACCGTCACCGATGGAAGGCAGCAATTGCTCAGGCTCAGACCCTTCATGGTTCGTCTGCCTGATAAGTAAGTAAGTAAGATGTGCATTCCTGGCGAGACGTGTGTTGCGGGTGAATTCAAGGAGAGGAGGAATCCAGTTGGCTAGCTCACTTGAGCATCGTTTGTTAAAGTAAACGGACAAAGAAGACACGGTACGTCGATGTTCAAGCGAGTCTAATGAACCCGCGATATCGTTGTCTCCAATAAGTTTTATTGCTCGCTTTTGGATTCTATCTAGTGGGTGCAGGGTGGTCTTGGGGGCACCAGACCAGATATGAGCGTTATGCTCAAGCTTAGGGCGAATATACACCTTGTAGACTAAAGCCGAATCAGAGGGGGTGAAGTATTTCTTGCATCGATTAAGGAAACCTAAACATTTCGCAGCATTTTTGGCGACCTCGAATATGTGATCCTTCCAACTAAGTGTTGTGTTGATGCACATACCGAGGATGGAAAGTTGTCCGGTTTCGTCCATACAAGCGCCTTCATGGATAATGGCTGATTAGAGACTGGTGACAGCATTGAGTCTTGGAAGCATTGAATTCCACTCTGTTGTTCTTACCCCAGTTAATTATGCTGTCCAGATCGGAATTCAATGTGCTTGACATACGCTGCCGTTCCAATATTACGTCCGAAGGGCAGGGTCGTGAATTTCGGAACGAATATGAAAAGCTGAGGGTGCTGTCATCAGCGAAGGAGTGGATTGGATTAGAAGCGGCAGACAGGAGATCATTTATAATAATGAGAAAGAGTGTCGGAGACAGAACAGAGCCTTGGGGGACACCAGCATTTATTTTGTGGACATCAGACTTGAACCCATCCAAGAGAACTTGGATTGAACGGTTCGAAAGGCAGTTTCAAATCCATAGAAGCAATAGGCACGCATTTTCGACAAAAGAACTTGATGCCAAACTCTGTCAAATGCTTTAGAAATATCAAGCGCGACTATCTTGCTGTCGCCTGCATTGTGCAAAGATTGATCCACTTTTCGGTGAGATAAGCTATCAAATCACCAGTGGACCTGTTGCTGCGGAAGCCATACTGTCGGTCATTAAGAAGCTTCCGCGATTCGAGATATTTCAAAAGCTGACGACTTATCAGCGTTTCCATGACCTTAGAAAGAAGGGACGTAAGTGCTATGCGTCGGTACGAGGTGGGTGACGAAGATTCGCCCTTTTTAGGGACGGGCTGGACAAATGCTGTTTTCCATCTACTCGGAAAGAGACCTGAAGACTAGGATAGATGAAAAAGCCACTGCGTAGGTTTTGCCAGCGAAGAAGAACACCTCTTCAGAAGTATTGGGGGAATACCATCCGGGCCAGCGGATTTGTGCTCGTCGAGATCTTTAAGTACTCTTGCAACTGTACGAGTGCGGAAGTGAATTTGTCCCATGGTAGAACCATCATTCTCGAGTACAGGTGGGGACAAGTTACAATCTGGCAGTGTTGAGCCGGTTTCAAAATGGGCCACAAGCAGATTGGCTTTGTCCAAAGAGCTGGCAGCTGGGATGTCATTGTAAATGAGCGTCGGAATTGAGGACGAGGCGGAATTCTTTATGTTTTTTACAAATGAAAGTTTTTGCTACCCTTGGGGCATTGTAGCACTTTTTGCCTCAACTTTTGTTCATGGGAGAATTTCACACGTCGGATTATTGCATTGCAGTCATTTCTGGCCCGTTTAAACTTATTCCGGCTTTCCTCAGTAGGGTTGGCTTTGTATAACCGGAAATTCAACTCTCTTGTTCTGATAGCCTCTTTGCAGCTCGAGCATTTTGAGCAGAGTGGCCATATTTTCGAGGTTTTTAACTCAACACTGGCCCAGTCAGACTCATAAGCTGCTCTGCTTGTACTACCAGGCAGAAGCAGGGATTGGAAACCGAAGCAAATTTATCTAACGGGGTGTGTCGTCAGATGTTGTCGTCTTCCACGAAGGCATCAGAGCCAGTTACTGCCTTGGGTTCCGCGTCGTCAGTGAAAATTCGACTACCATCCTTTCTTGTCTTAGATTCTGGCCACAACTAGTCCTGAGTGCAAGGAAAGTGGGCTTACATCGAAACCCCTATGGTGTAGGTATCAAGAAGGAAGATCCAGCATGCCTTGGCTTACTACGGAATCCTCCTATACAGCAGAGACAGGCCACAATTTAAAGCTTAGTGAAGCCAGATTGTACGTATTTGTGTGAAGGCTCATTCCACCAGACCACCAATGCACAGGAGAGGAGAAGCCTCATCATAGCCGTTTTTTTAAAGACATGCCGAGAATTCCCTTTACACTAGTTATGGGCATAATCGAATGATTTTAAGAATCGAGACTTTAGTAATCGAGATATTTTAATAATCGAATGATCACTCGAATGACTACTAACCACTCGAAGGACTAATAATCTCTCGAATGACTACTAACCACTCGCATGGCTTCGAACTACTAACACAAGAGAACTCGATTAATGTATCAACAACGCGAGAACGAGTTACAAAAAATTCTTATCGAGAGCTACTGATCAGGAACATGAGGAGAATGAAAGAAAGTCATTTGCGACAAGTTGTTTTTAAACGATTCAATGAAACGGACGAGAACTATCTGTTACTTGTTCTTGCGCTGAAGTAAGACAATTATCGTGTTATCTTGTGTTAGTAGTTTGTAATTTGTCAGTAGTCACTCGAAAGATTAGTAGTGTAGTAGGGTAATATAAAATAAAAGAAACAAGCATAAAGAGAGATTAGGATACACACGTACATATACCACAAAGAGAGGATTGCCGGTTAGGTCAGAGTAGGCAAAGTTACTATTAAGACAGTCTGTGAAAAGAAGCGAAAGGGATCGGTCATAAATAAGGAGAAAAGACGAAGAAGGAAAAGTGTTTTACTTAAAACGGGATGAACGCAAAACGAGTGATAAGCAATACCAACTAGGGAATTGCTTAAAGTAGTCATTCGAGTGATTGATTGTGAATCGAAATGTTCTCGAGATGTTGTAATAATCGATTATCACTCGAGATATCATTCGAATGCGCCCATCACTACTTTACACTGCCACAAGGTGCTGATCATCCCCTTTTCTATCCAAGATTGTATCCTCACTGGTGACATCTTTTAGTACTAGCTGAGAAAAATCAGTCAATACCCTAGCATAACCGCAAAGCCAATTCCTAGCATGTGCACCAGTCGTTGATCAAGTCTAAAGAATACACAGCTGCTAGCCACGATCATAAAGCCATCACTTCCTCTAATCACTCTATGAACCAATCAAAACCCCAGTCGCCCCGACCATCAATCGCTCAGTCCTCTTCTTCTTCTTTTTTGGATGGCGCAACAGTCCGGGGTGGACCTGGGCCTCAACCAACATGCCTCTCCAGCCAGCACGATCTTTCGCCAGCTGTTGTTTAGAGAGATGGATCTGTTACTCAATTGCCTAATTCTGCGCTTGATCTCGGTACTGGTGTTAGTGTCCCTGTTTACTCCGGAGCCTAGGTAGACGAAGTCCTTGACTACCTCAAAGTTTCTGCTGCCCAATATGACGCTCTGTCCAAGACGTCGATGTTGTATGTCCTTTTTTGAGTACAGCATATACTTTGTTTTGCCCTCATTCACCGCCAGACCCATTTTAGTCGCTTCCGTCTCAATGTTAGCAAAAGCCTCACTGACGGCTCGCTGAGTTCTGCCAATCACGTCAATGTCGTCGGCGTTTGTTAACAATTGCACGTACTTCTGGAAGATCGTGCCTCTAGTGTTGGCGTGTGAGTTTCGCACGATCTTCTCCAGGACGATGTTAAAGAAATCACATGACAGCTTGTCGCCTTGTCTAAAACTTTTTTTGACATTGAAAGTCTCGGTGAGTTCGTTACCGACCTTGATTGAGCAGCGAGAGTTCTCCATCGTCATCCTGCACAACCTGACGAGTTTGGCAGGAATGTCAAAACTAGACATGGCGCTGTATAGCTCGTCTGTATGCACGCTGTCATATGCGGCCTTGAAATCGACAAATAGGTGGTGGAGGTCGATCTGTATCTCTTACGTCTTTTCCAGGATCTGCCGGAGTGTAAATATTTGGTCTATTGTGTACTTTCCTGTCCTGAAACCGCACTGATAAAGACCTATCAGGTTGTTGACAAAGGGTTTCAGGCGTTCACACAGAACGGAAGAGTGTATCTTGTAAGCGATGTAAGGATAGTTGGCGCAGTCAAAGGGATCTCCTTTCTTGTGGATCGGCAATCGTTCAGTCATTTTTGCTAAATTGCCAAGTCGCTCGATTGGTCATCGCTCAGTCGTCTAATACATCAGTTGCTTTACTCAATCGTCCAAGCATCCTGACATGCATACGCTCAGTCGCCTATTTGCTCAATCACTCATCGGTCAGTCAGTTATAGCTCAGGCACTCAATGGGAAGGAGGTTCACCATCAGTAGCTCAGCTCTATTAACCGCTCTGTCACAGAATCGTCCTGGCACCCTCACCTTCAATCGTTCAGTCGCCCAGCCGCAAAATCACAAAATCTATAAGCGCTCAGTCGTTATGGCACGGTCACCAAATTGATCAGACGTGCAATCGCTAAACGCAGCCATTGTCAGACTCTGAAACCCGAAGTTCCCAAGAGAGACCGCGACGCCAGTTCTATGTGCCGCCTTCATTACATGCTATCCCAAGTCCTCTTCGCATCCTTAGTCCTACTCGTGTTCTCTTACAACTTGGTGTGAAAAAATTGATCTAGCCACTGGCGGTGCCGTTCGCGATGAGCGATTGAGTGACTTGGCTACTCCTTAGATTCATATACGAAACCAGACGGTCTTAGACTAAAGAAGGTCTCATAATGGACGCAACAATGGCTAAAGTCGACTTCTTTATCATCTGCCACCCTGTCACCCTGCCACCTACTTACTTACCGCGTGAGTACGCAACCTATCCCTTGAGCGACTGAATAACTGGCGGCTAAGCGACTGAGGCTGAGCGACTTGGCGGTTTAGTGACTTGGGACCATAAGCCAAAGGTGCTCAACCTCTGAGTCTGTGCGGTCTGCCAGCATCGAGCTTATCTCTCGGTGGACCCCTCCAAACATACAACTGTAGAGGATAATAAAGCAGCACATTTTTGTTTTACTTAAAGGCCGTCGCGGGCTCCATTGAAGTGCTAAGCGAACTCCCAGGGGCATCACAGTCTGAAAATGGCTGCCATTAGCGATTGGGCGGCTGATCGATTTGGCGCACGTACCAAAACGACTGAGCGGTTATTGATTGCGTGATTTTGCGAATAGGCATTTGAACGATTGTAGCTCAGGGCGCCTGTAAGATTCAGCAATAGGGCTGTTAATAGCGCTGAGCGACTGAGCTAATGAGAGGGATCCTCCGGGTGAGCTGAGGGCTTTAACTGACTGACCGATGACTCATTGAGCGAGTAGGCGACTGACAGGGTTCTTGAACGAATAAGTTGTACAACGACTGATATATTAGACGACTGACTGTACGGCGATATGAACCTAGTTAAGCGTCTACGATCCACGGTGGCTGGACACCACTGCTCCAGCCCTTAGAATCTTCAAATCCGAACATGTGCGGCAACGCAACAGAGCACGCCTGCGTTTAAGGTGGCGCATCCAAGAGAAGAAGGACTTCAACCAACTTGGTGTGCGAAACTGGAGACAGCTAGCCAGAGATCGTTGCAGAGGCTTAGGGCTGAAGCCCAGGTCCACCCCGGATTGTAGCGCCACACAAAGAAGAAGAAGGACCAACTACGATGAGATTTCAATCATCCAGCATGCTTTCCTCCAAAATGAACGCCTCTGCGATGAAAAAAGTGTACAGCACTGGATTGCCTTCTTTTGGACTTGCTCTAGATCCTTGATACAGTAGAACTCTTCAGGTCGCGTCGTTGTTGCCATGGAGACAGGGGATGCACAAGAGATCAACATTACCTGCGGCTGTGGCAAGCCTACCTTTTTGTGGATTACTGCCAAATACGTTTATTGAATCAACCTACTTTCCACGTTCGAAATGGACCATTCTATTGGAGAGAGGGTCTCGTGTCCATTCGCCAAATGTGTCATTTACCCCAGCCTGAGTATAGCCTCGACGCTGGCTGAATGCTAGTTCTAGCGACCATTTTGCAGTCTATGTCAATGGTGCTGACATTACAATGAATTCCCGCCGCTTGGGCTTTATTTCTAAAAGCATACCTTTCCCCTCCTCTCAGATTTAGGGAATAGCTACCATGGTCCACATGCTCCTGGCCCTCCAGCAGTAGTAGCTCATTTTCGCCCAACAATCAATGACCACACTACAGCTGACCACTCCAGTAGGCTGACCACAAAATCACACAATGAACAACGGACAAAAGTCAGCCAACACTTACAGCCATTTCCGGTCACATCCTGTTGTCCATTGGATTAGTGGAGTAGTTTTTTTTTTCCTTTTTTTTCTCCCCTCCTCGCGCCCTAATTAGAACCGCTTGACGATAAATGGAAAATTTAATTCCACAAAATGACCCGAGCGCTCCTCGCCGCGGTGCGGCTGCAGCAAACGTGCCTCGATGACGATTAGCGCAATTGCCATCATCGCATCGCATAGATGTGCACCTCATTAGCCGAACGGGGGGAGGGCAGGAGGGACGGCGGCAACAAGGCCAACCGAGGCAATTTGGAATTCATAGCAATTTATCCGGAAACGGAAAGGTCAAACAAGATTCGTGCGGCAATCACGGGATGGCTTAATTAAACATGCTCCGGTCCGGTCTATTTGCACGCCACTGATTATTATTTGCCAATTTCCAGTCCCGCCTGCGACTGAGTTGCCCCGTGCCCAGCGCGCACCTCAGTCGGCGGTGAAGCGCCCCTTTTGTAAACCAAATGCAATCCGATTTGGTATCGCAATCCACCCCCCGACGTTGAGTATTTAAATACGTATCTAACGCCAATTGTATCTGAATTTGAAGCCGCTTCACATTTCACAGCCGCCGGATGGACGGCTTGCGGCCGCATCGCACACCGTTGCTCCATCTGGCCTTGTGTCAATTCGATGCGGATGCTCCGTGCCGGTTTCATGTTTTTGTTTGTCAAAAAAAAACGCGAGGAGGAAACTCAACAAAAGCCAAACTAGTTTTGATGGATGAAGTCAAATTTGCAGATGCGAACGGTTTCGATGGCAAATTGATGGGCAATCGGTCTGGCAGCGTTCGTGTCTGTTATTTGAGTTTGGCGCGCTGGCCGGCGAAATGGGAATTGATTCGATTCGAAGTTGAATTAGGATCCGCTGGGTAACTAAACACTTCCCCTCTCGGCTATCCGTCAATTGATGTCCTTTTATTGTGCCACAGATACAATATTTCACCGGGACACAGAGACTGTGTGGTTCGTTCGAAATGAAAACGCAATTTGACATGACGGAGTTTAGATGTCGACAGGATGTACTTGGGCATGCAGCACTCGGTGGCAGGCGGGCCGCTCCGGAATGCGATTACTTGTCGCTTGATGACGGGAAGAGTAGTGTTTTGGTTCACAAGCTCGGTACGCTGCAATTGAATTGTTGCCGATAATTGCTTGCGAAAGTCAATCTGACGGACGATTCGGAGAGAGAGATGGAGATCCTTTTGATTTGACCCGAAAATCGGTTTTGACATGCAACTACATCTGGGTTGGCTGAATTCAATTGCTGGACGCTGGGAAACCGAGTTTGCTCCGATTCGAGTGAAGTCATTCAAGGGGGCTGGGGATTGGTTAAGAGGCTTTTAGTAGCCAACGAATCGAATTTGTTCGGTTTTCGAGAAACGGACGATCAGAGGTCTGGTCTGGTTGCGGAGCAGGTCATAAGCGGATTTGCGGCTTGCACATTCGTATCACCTTAGTGTAGGTTGCAATTAAATGTTACGTATACGTCAGAGAGGAGGGACATGGCCTACTTTGGTGTGTGGAGTGTCGACAGTTGGACGATAAGCAGAGCGACGGAGCTGATTCCCGGTGAATTCTGAAGGAGAAACTCGAGTTTTGGCAGTGGGAGAAAAACTAGAACTCTGGAAATGAGCTCACCACGATGTGAGTGTAGTCAGGAAGAGCCACTGGTCCGTAGACTCATTAATGATGCGGTGAAGAAGGAAAAAGCTTAGACAAAGAAGCTCAATTAGATATTAAACGTCAGTGAAGGAGTCGAAACAAGCGTTCTTGCTCTGTACCAGGCTATTGGGAGTACACAGCGCTTTTAAGACATATCTTGACTTACGGCAGCTTTTTCTGATGGCAAGCGTCCCCCAAACGTTCCCTGGGTGTTACAACAGCAACCAGTCTACTCCTCCAGCGGCCTTTGAATTACTCTTATGATGGCTGTTGCAGTTGGCACTGAGCACAGCCATGGAAGGGATTTCATTCAAATTCCACTGAAAATGAAGTAGTGACTATGCTCCTCTATTGCTTTCCGGTGATATTTCCCAGCAAGGGAAGAGGGGACTACAAACGACACACCACGGGCCAATTTCTCCGAATTGTTAAACATGCGCTGCTCTGTCAGAAACCCTGACTACAACAGTGTTTTTCAATCGGAGTCGACCGTAAGCGGCCAGAATGATGTCAATGTTTGGAATAACACCGGCTGATATCACTATTTAACTTAAAGTCATGCGGTCAGTCATTAGAGCGATTTCAACGGTAGAAATCATTCAAGTTGGTCTCAGACAGCCGCGACGAGCCCAAGGTTCTCGCACAACATTCTATTAGTGTCTGCTGCTTCACAGATCAAAATCAACCTAGCCGGCACCCAGGCAGCGGATTATCTTTACCCTAAAGTGGTCAATTCGATCCAAAGCATGGTCTGGGACCACCTCTTGCAGATGTCAAGAGGAAAGTGGATGACACGATCATTGAGGAAGCCAATAGCCATATGTGCTTTTGTGCTGTGGATCAAGTGGGTAGAAGAGACAGCACTCCTTAATACATCTGTCACTGCTAAGCCTCCACCAGTCGAGACCTAGAAAAATTGGGGGACACTTCTTTCAAGACTGCCGATAGTATATTTGGGTCGCGCTGCAGCCCATAGAGGGACAGGGCCTAGCTTCTCAGCATCCGCTCGCCTCCTACTGTTCTCTCTTGAGTGGAAGAGACCTAAAGTCCTATGCCGACTCTGAACGGCTAAGTTTAAGACACTTTTTCTATACAGAAGTACTCTTTGAGCATTCTCAGTGATTAGAAGGAGGTGGAGCTGTACAAATTATTTTTGGCGCACAGACCAGGTTCAAGGTGATTTGGGTACGACGCACATATCCACAATGCCACGGGCACCCACACAGAAAAGACTGAACCTGACCATAACTGAACAACACGTCAACAGCAACATTTAGTGGGACAGAGAGGTTAGGCCCAATTGGACCTCTGTTAGTCTACTCAGTCACCCAACCCAACCAAAGAGGTACAGCATGGACTTGACCTTGATTACTGGAAACTCTGGAAGTTCTGCGGCCGAGACCGTCATGTATGAACGGCGGGATTAGAATGACTTCCCGAAGCTCTTCCTTTGAGTAAGTGATACCTTAATTGTTACAATTTGAACTGAAGCACTTCTTTGATTGGCGCTACAGTCTGGGGTGGAGCTGGGCCTCAACCAACATGCCTCTCCAGCCAGCACGTTCTTTCGCCTGTTGCCACCGGCTGCGCACACCAAGTTGGTTGAGGTCCTTTTCCACTTGTGTGCGCTCTGTTGCGCTGTCACAATGGCTCGGTGTCGAAGACTGTATCACTGACAAGTTACAATGAGTGGTGAGTTGATGCAATACATACATAAAAGGTGCAATCAGCTACGAGGAATGTGGCCCTAGAACAACGAAGACACAAAGAAATGCTCTGGAAGCTCGTTTTGAGAGTTGCTCAATCGGCAAATGCACTCCCGTATTCCACGAAGACAATAAGTACCACGACTCCATCGACTGCTTACCGGAGGAAAACCTCTAAGAAGAATTAGAACAACAGATTGGCTCACGTTTATATACACAGATCACATTATTCGATGAAGGATTTCTGAAGAAATTTCACATGGTCTGACTAGTGAGTTTGGAAAGGGAGAACTCGTCTTCACCGATAAGAACATGATTAAAAGGCCGCTGGACGCTGGTGCGGTGGGAACTGATTCTACCTTCTTTGCTGGGGATATAGTACCCAACGAGTCCAGTTTGCAACCTACAACAAGTGTGCCAGTCATACCCAAACAGCATTCATGCCTTCTCGTGCGCTTCATCGGCTCTTGATTTTAGCTTTTGATCTCAAAGACTTCTTTTGACATGACTTGCACGATTTTTAAAATGGTTAACCTTAGAATTCGTAGTGTTTACTCAATTCGCGTCTAAACTCCATGAACGGCCAATTTTGGGGGGTTCTCTTGAATGTAGACCCCTCTGCGTTCTAACAATGACGCTAGTATCGTCCGCGTATGCCTGTAGTTGGACGACAAAAAATAAAAGCAAGAAATATGAGACACGATGTCCTTAGAATGTATTCAGACTGTTGAATGCATGAAATCGTACACACGCGTCAAGCAGCTGGCACAGGTAGCCCAGATAACCATTGTGTAATCAGTAGTTCCTGGCACCTACTCAGTTCACCATCAAGTCGATTGGGAAAAGAACCCAATAGCAGTCATGAATTCTGAATTGGATTTGGAGTTTTCGTCAAAAATGTCTTTAAAGCTTTTTCAGAATTTCAGCCGCTTCATATAGATGGTTGAAGGTATCTCCTACCATTTGTTTCATGGTGCAGAGCAAATGCTACTCTCCGCTTCTTCTTCATTTCTGCAGCTTCTGATCCACAGATGGATTGAAGACAAACGAAGGGGTGGGTGCGAGTGTCTATTCCCAAGATCCTTGTAGCTCCCTGAGCACTGTAGCATCTTTCAGGGAGAAACCATAGCAATTAAAGAGGGGCTGTCATGGCTCAAAACCAGCGTGACATCTGACTGTGCGGACAGTCAGACCACTATAAAATCGCTGGACAATGTCATGTCTTACTCAAAACCATCGCCTAATTGCAGGCTGTCTCTTAACCAGATGGCTGAGCATTTCAACATTCACCTCATGTGGGTGCCGGGACACTGTGACACACAAGGAAACTGCGAAGCCGATGAACTCGCCAGGTGTGCTACAACCTCATCCCTATCAATAGCAGGGGTACCACCTTCCATGCCGATCGCTACAGTCTACCATCTTCTAAAGATTCACACAATTAAAACCACCAATGACAAATGGCTAGAAGGCACCACCTGTCTGGCCATCACTTGAGCTAAAACGGTCACTCAGTCTACTTAAACTCAGCAAGCCCTCATTAAGGACATGGGAGTCATAACCGGGCACTGTGCAATTGGCACTCATGCTCCCAGGATGGGTGCCCCATGTAATGATTTTTGCAGAAGCTGCATGGATGAGGAGGAGGAAGATAAAACTCATCACCTACTCTGCTCCTGCAGCGCTCTGGCTAGCCGTAGGTTCCTACACCTACCGCCTATTAATTCAGCGGCCTCAATGAGCTAAACAGCGCCAGAATAGGCCAGTTAAGTCGCTTCACTATAAGCACCAACTGGTTCCGATGTCACGAGATGACAATCCGCGTGGTATCTCAATGGGCCTGCTCTGGCCTAAGTGTGACTGCCCTTAGCAGTCAGCCACTATAACCTAACCTGCAGCTTCTGCAGAAGCTTCTTGAAGCGAGTTCCCTTTTTAACCGCATAAGTGCCATGAGACTTTAGCTGTAGGCGTCCTAGATCCTTGATGGTCGTCTTGCCCTGGCTATGACTGTGATTATAAGGGATGCGTGCGCTTATCGGTCCGTGCATTCTCCTCTGTCTTATCCTCCGCCTGGAATACACTGCCATGGTTGAGAAGTCAGGGTGACATTGATAAGGTCTTGCTTGCACAGACCACGATGCCTGTTTCCTCTTCCGTTCTTGATCCGTCTGCGAAGACCTCCAACGTGGCATCTTTCCAGCTTCGAAGTCCTCGATGAACCTGATGTTATCAATCTCTAGGTGTCCCGCAACGTTGATCTCCTGGTCCCATACTCTTAGTGTCACGTAAATGGCCCACAATTCAGGCTGTCTTCAATCGAAGATACATTTCCTTTAAAATCCTTCAAACGAGCTCACAAAATGGCTCCTATCAGAATTAGTTGAACCTTCACTATCATCCAACTTGTTTGAGCTTGGCAACTGCAAGCGACTCCCTCAGAAAAACTTGCCTGTCCTCAACTCAAGCTTAAAACCTTCACATTCCATGACTCACATTCACGTCTCTCTCTCCCTCCCACCTCGTACACCCCCCGTGTGCATTCTGTGGATTACACTGAAATCGATTAGAGCGCACAAAGCCATTAGCCTTCTTCGGGTTTTATGGAGCATTGACGCAATGTTCTCGGCCCACTCGTTAAGGACTCATTAATCCAGTTCTTGTTGTTCTTTTTTTTCCTCTGCTCTCTGCTGCCATTGTTCCGCTTAACATATTGCTTAAGCACTTCAACGCATTAAGCACGCTGTCAATGCTGCGCGCTCCCCGCTGTTGATGACATTAACCAACGTTCCCCCCTCTCCAGGAACACAAATCAGCTCAGACCACCCCCCCCCCCCCCATTGGCCCACATAATGGCGCATGTAATAAACATAATTTTCATGGCAAATCCCCTTAATCTTCGAGTCAAGATGATTTCCTGGCGGCGGGCGGAAGGTGGCACCATGATTGACGGCAACTAGTGGTTTAAGGTCAATTTTTAAGCGGTCCCATAAATATCCTCGTTTAGGCTCTTCTTAATTTATGGCGGCCACTGGCAACACTGAAGTGTGTCCTTCGCCGTCATTTGCCGGGATCCGAGCCCGATCTTTCCCAGCATTGAACGGAGTGCGTGTCCGGGACGGTTCTCTTTATTCGCTCTGCTCTCAGACGAGGGCATGTTGCGGCGACAAGTGCGATGCAACCACTCCGAAAAGTCCACACCCAGCTCTCTGCGGAGAGCCGTCTGAATAAAGAGACGCCCGGCGACTGGGGCACTGCGCAACTGCGGATAATACTCTCGAATGAACCTCGCCAGGCAGCACCGGCGGACGGCAGCAAACCCAGACCCAGTTTGCTGGGGCGTCACAATTCGGCAAGTCGACGGCAAACAGCCCGGAAGGGTGGCATTTCATTTCGTGCGCGACTCGTTTCACCGTCTTCGACGAAGGATTACCGTCGGCCAGCCCGAAAGTGCGTAGATACACTTTTCGTCGTGCCACGATGGTTCCTTGAATAAATTATAACTCCTGCATGAGCTGGCCGGAACCGGGGGTCAAGGGGGCCCAGCAGCATTTCAATGGAATGTGCGAATTCATGGTCACTCGCCGCCGCAACGTCGACGACGGCCCCGGCATGCCTTAATCTGCTTATTCAAATGAAAATCAATATATTCAGCATTTCATATTAAAATCGGCTCTTGGGGGGTTCGCGACGCCAAAAAAAGAAGTACAGTGTGTATCTGGAATGCAAACAGAAATTTGTATTAATTCACCTCGTACTCGCGCACACAGCGAGTCTCTGCGAAATTAAATGCACGTAGGTACGTGCAAAGGCCACGGGGAGGCACCTAGATGCTTTCAAAT
The DNA here is from genome assembly GCA_916610145.1 of Eristalis arbustorum. Lineage (NCBI taxonomy): Eukaryota > Metazoa > Arthropoda > Insecta > Diptera > Syrphidae > Eristalis > Eristalis arbustorum. The sequence continues at coordinate 66,450,734 of OU744318.1, read as the reverse complement.
GATGCTCATTGTGCGGCCGCGACGCCACGCCACGCCGCCCTGTCCCGGACAGACGTGTGAAGGCATTCGTTGCCTGCGCCTAGGCGTAACGCCTTCAAGTCCACACCACCCGTGAGGGTTCCATTCAAGCCACGGTGAATAGTTAAGGCTTTCTGGCTTCGCTTGCCTGTGCCGGTCTGGTCGACTGTTTTGCGCACTTCGTTCGTCGCTCGTGGCCTTTCGAGAGATCTGAATTCAAGGAATTTTTCGTAATTTTTTTTTTTCCGACTGAACTCCGATGTGTGTGCGGCACAGCAAGAAAAACGAGACAACGACAAGGGCATAGACGCGATATGGGACCAGGGAGGCGTGGGTGTAACCAAGGCAAGGCAAAGGTAGTAAATAAAATGTGTACCAGCAACCAAGTGAAGCGTGTTGGCAAAAATTTGTGGTACAACACCGACGACGAGTCCCCACCGCAAGAGGAGACCTTTTTCATATTTCAGTTTTATGCTCGTTCTTTTTGCTCATTTTGCTGAGGAGGGGGACGCTTTTAGCTGGTGGCTCCGACGAATATTCAATTCTGTGTATTTTTTCTTATCTTCTGAGACGTTTTTATTTTCCCCGAACGCACGGGGCTGGGCCGGCGGACCTGGCGTGTGTAATTAAAGAATGAATTCGGTCTCAGGTTGGAGGCGCAGGCAAACATCAAACGTGATGGCGGACGGAGGAATGGGGGCTGTATCCGGTCTTGTGCACAGTGGGTCGGGTGGGTTGTCTGTCTACCGATGATGGGATTAGGGGTGAGTGTATTGTCAGTGGGCCGTGACAAGTAGATTCTTTGTGGTCAGCGCAAGAAGCAGCTGATGATGTGGAAGTTGCTGTTTGGTGACGCGAGTTGGTTAATCGAAGACCCTTTGCGTCTTGTAACAAGAGGGAAATCCGAGTTATTTCATTAAATGCTCGATTGAAGTGTGAAGAAGCCAGGGCAAGCGAGCAGTTATCGACATCACCGCGAAGGAGGTCAGTATCACTCGAAATTTCGTTGCCAGCTGCTTTTATTGACATCTCACTTGTTGTGCGCTGTCACGGGACAAATGGATGGCCACATAAGCGATCGACTGGGCGTCCGATTACCTCTCAAGTTTCATGGAATAACTCTGGGCATGTGGACGGCTTCTGAAAAAGCGTTAGTCTGCTTCTTCTCGTGGCGCTACAGTCCGGGGTGAACCTGGGCCTCAGTCAACAATCCTCTCCAGCTGGCACGATCCATAACAAGCTACCTCCAATTTCGCACTCCAAGTTGGTTGAGGTCCATCTCCACTTGAGTGCGCCATCGGGTTCGTGGTCGTCCTCTATTGCGTTGTGCCACTGGTTCGGAATCGAAGACTCTTCGGGCTGGAGCAATGTTGTCCATGAGCTCTACATGGCCTAGCCATCTTAGGCGTGCCAACTTCCATCCATAGAAGCCTGGCCAGACTCATGTCGCTGTACAGCTCGTACAGTTCGTGCTTCAATCTTCTTTTCAAAAAGCCTTCAACGCAAACAGGATCAACGATTGAACGCAGAACTTTTCCCTCGAAGAGACCAAGTGCGTCTTCATCCGCTCTTCAGATAGTAGGAGATAGCGTTAGTCATTCATTAAAAATGTGGGCAGGGCACATAGGTAGGTGGATAGGTATATGGATGTCCCTACGACCTTGCGACCGCGGCTCACTTAGACGAACAATTTTGGTCGATTGTGCCCTTCATGGTTAATCTACTATCATCGTGAGACCTTTTATTGTACTAAATCTATCCTGCTACGCTTTGAAAACCTTAGGAGGCTCAGGCCACATAGGATCATTCAATATAAAAGCACAAAATGTTGCAGTTGCAAGCTAGTGGCGACGGGTAGGTTTTGGCCTCTTGACAGGCAGCTTTGCGCTTTCTGGTGGAAGTTATGGAGACAGCAGCAATTGGTACATTCCCCATGGGTGTCGGGTTGGTAGTGACCTGTTTGGGCGTCAATAAGGACTGTAGTAATAAGTTTGTGGCCAGACGCGGTATAGCCACGTCTCACTTACGCCCTATTGGACCGATTGTGATGCCCATGGGGATATAAACCCTCTACCGACTTACAGATGTTGTGCTGTCCCTTCCAGCTATTCGGCGGTCGTGACAATCCTGCAAAAAGAATCTAGAGGGATATGTGCTATGTCTTGGAGGTTCTAGAGAAAGACATCTCCCAGTTTCTATGCATCAGTACGCGAAGACTGGGAAGGAGTTGCTGTTTTGCAATTAACGCAACTCCTTGCCAGTCCTTGCCTCCTTGCTTTTTCTGGTACTAGAGAAGATGATGAGTGCCGCTGGCACCTTTAAACGGGGCAGACACTCGCTTCTACAAGTCAGACCGGCTTATTGGATTTGACGTCAAGGCAAAGACGAAGTACATGGTAGTTGAATCCTCACAGGTACCCCTAAGATCAAGATGGCTGACGCTGGCGCTTTCATGGAGGACGACAACATCAGATTACACACCTTTTTATTTTTTCTTTATGGGTGGCGCTACAGCCCGACGGAGGCCAGGGCCTAGCTTCTCAGCAACCACTCGTGTTGTGCTTGCTATTGTTCTCTCACGAGTGGAAGGGACCTACAGTTTAATGCCGAATCCGAACGGCCAAGTTTGAGAAGCTTTCTCTAGACAGGAAATACTCTTTGAGCATTGTCAGTCACTCGGAAGAGGTGGGGTCGTGAAAATTGTTTTCGTTGCACAGAGCAGGAATCGAACCTACTACGTCGAGGTTGGGGTCGACGCACATACCCACAACGCCACGGGCCACCACAGATTACACACCTCGTGAGGTAATTTTTTCCATCGGTTCTACAGGCGGTCTTAGAACTTCAATCGTGCCCGTGCCCGTTAGCAAGAATAAAACATATTTTTTAAAGTATAAGACCCGTGTGGTCGCTATATTGCACAAAAATTGAGGAAAGAAGACATTTTCCATGGAAGGGGTAAACCAATGCCATCCATCGAACTAGATTCTGAAAGAGGCGAGAATCTGCGTTGGTATCGCCAGATAAGGTGTGCTTCTGGCCTTACTCAACTCTTTAACCACATCCGGTGCTGTTCAGGGATACAAGTCTTTGCTGAATTTGGTCCATAGTCTAAATTCGCTAAGGCTTGTCCGAGTGCCGATCACGAAAAATTAGATAGCCGTTAAATTTGGCAGACAAGGATCAGATGAGGTCCTCTTAGGAACCGAACCAGCTTTGTGGCTATCCATGTCATTGGTTAGGGCTTCCCTTCATGGCTGGGCTTCTCGAGGGCACAACCGGAGCTGGTGTACCTCTCCAGTATGTGGACAAGCCAAGTGCATGCACCCAAGCGTTTGTAAGAAATCCGCGGAATTTTTTGGCAGTGACAACAATCTCTTCTTCGTCCACACAGCCTCTGTACATGGTGTCATGAATACTTCCCCATGTTGGCCAGTTAGCATCCCGGCTACCACCCCCTGCAGCTTTTTCCTACATTGTCGAAGAATCTCTGTTTTGGCGCTCCTCCATCATCTAGCCCATAATATTTGAGTAGTCTCACAGATGAGATTTTTCAATAGCGTCACGATGCTATTGTCCATTTTCTCTAGATCAGCAAGGCCTGGACGGAAACATGTGGTTACTTGTGAAGGGTCGGGTTTTACCCCTTTCCAAGCAAGTTTATCTGGTTAACAACGACAGTAAGCCATCCCGACGTAAATGCGTGAAGTCTTCGAGCTGTATACGGTGGTAAGGCAGAAGGCAGTCACAATGAAGCCAACAGAGTCCCAAACACGCTACCAGTCAGAGTTGTTGCTAATATTCTCGCTTAATTCTTCGTAGTGACTTTCTCCTCGAGTTGGGAGAGAGCGGGGCACGAGAAGAACACTTCAGGTGTGAGACTCACTCCAAAGGCTTGTATGCGAATCAGACTCCTAAGCACTGGTCGTCTTATTTTGACTTTATTTCGTATGCATTAAAGACGATCTATTGTAAATGAATTCAATTGAATCAAGCGTTAAATGACGATGTTCTGCCGAACCCCACTCGGCAGCTCATCGACATTTTCTTCCCCCGGCCCATTACACCCGTGGCCCGTCTGTCCAAACAAATTATTTTCCTAAGTCAGAACAGAGCCTCTTTAAGCGCAAATATCCTCTGCTTGAGGCGTTTGCGAAACAAATGTATGTCTGTGTTCATGCCCTTGGACCAGACGCATATTCTCACTCCCCAGTCTTGGTTCGATCTGTCCGTGAAGGCGCGTCAGTGTCTACGCAGCGAATGAATGTTGATTGAGAAGTGAGAGGAATATCTGCTAGTCGCAAGGAGGGCATTGAAATGTTATCAAGATGGGTCCGGAAAGGTATCTAGTCACCTCGATAGAGGTGGGACTGAAAATTTGGTCGTATTTACTAGGAATCGAACTAGTGGTCGTCACAGGGGAAATTTGGCATTTTGGAATTGGAGCGGGAACAATTTGGGTATTGTATCGTAGTTATGTGACAACCTAGTGATTGCTTGAACTTTTACTGATTCACATGCGTACCGCGAGTCCGAAAGGGTAAAGAACATCAGTCTATCTCGATCCAGCCGTAGAGGGATGATAATTGATTCCCAGGTTCATTGCGGACTGCACCATCATTAAGAAGGAGAAGAAGATGTCTCAGAGCACAGGAGAAAGTCTACCATTCAGACCTAAACAAAAGAAAAAAGTAATAGAACCCGCACTGATAATTGAGCCCACCCACTCGACTTGTTTTCTACTCGTAATCCAACTCCTAAACTCCAACGGTCAATTATCCGTCGGCAGGAAAACTTCCGATTTCTATTTTTAGCCGAATAGTTCACATTTCACCGAATCAGATTTTTTTCTTCTTTCCGTCTTTCGCTTCTTTTTCCGGCGTAGGCACTACGGACTGTGTGTCTCGACTGGATGATGGTGAACGGCGATGTCGGCTCACTGGTCCGCTATGACGCTACGCCTGTTAAAAGACTGCTTCTTATTTATTAACGATTTCACCCAAACACCATTAACTTCTGGGGGTGTTCTTGAATACATTTAAGGACTAACTACGAATCATACTGATTTTTGCTTGTCTCAAGCATCGAAACCGGTATGAAATGAATTTTTTACTTGTTTTAAATAAGACACTCATTATAATAATATAATAATAATATGGGTGGCGCTACAGCCCGTAGGGGACCTGGGCCTTGCTTCTCAGCAACCACTCGTGTTGTGCGTGCTATTGTTCTCACACGTGTGGAAGGGACCTACAGTTTAATGCCGAATCCGAACGGCCAAGTTTGAGAAGCTTTCTCTAGACAGGAAATACTCTTTGAGCATTGTCAGTCACTCGGAAGAGGTGGGGTCGTGAAAATTATTTTCGTCGCTCAGAGCAGGAATAGAACCTACGCCGTCGAGGTTGGGGTCGACGCACATACCCACAACGCCACGGGCCATCTGAAATGACCGATACAAAACAGGAAACACTGTAAACATCGTGTTAGAACATAATAGACCACAATGGCGAAGCACAATGGGCAAGTTTCACACTTCCTACCTATGTACCTGCCTCGAAACACCCAATCGATGTACATACCGACGTTTCATGCATGGTCCGTGGTGGTTGGCTACATTTCGTGGGTGAATTACAATCATTTGTTCTGAAGGCCAAGCAGTGAATAAGTCTCTGAGCGCAGTGACTCTTAACTCACCGAATTCCCGAGTTGTCGCTTATCTCCCCTCGAGACACCCAAGCATTTTAGCAACAATCCGATGCTCTCAACCCCAACAACTCCTTTAAACGGTTAAATCCTCTTTGGAAAGCAGATAATAGGTAAATACGTGCATATTGTCTGCTTCCAAGCACTTGAAAGCCTCTTTGGATGTACAACAAAGTCATGTCAGTCCACTAGTTTACGCCGATGACTCACAAATCCATTCTTTCAACTCGTTTTCTTTCGACTCCTACTCTATCCAAGGCAACCTACCATAGATTTTCTGTTTGGTGTCAAAAAACTTCAACTGAACGTCAGCAAATGTCCGCGAAATTCCATTCAACTTCATCACCTCCGTCAGACCTATTTTCGAACATGTCGGTAAAGTGTGTAGGTTCCCCTCACTTCACGATTAACATTCGTCGTATTGAAGCGTCGATTTCTGCCTTTCGCTTTGGGCGATCCTGCGTGAAACGAAACACCTTGCCTGAATACCTTAAAACCCTCGAAAACCGTGCCAATTCGATTTGTTGTTCAACCAAAACTCGCCAGTGGGTAATACAGAATGCCTCACGCTTGCTGAACCGGTGTAGCGTAGTGCCAATCCATACAAACTTCAGTCCTCTTCCGTTTTATATCACATCGTACTAATTTTGACTTCAACTAACATGCACTGGTGTAAAGAATGATATACCGTGTACCTTTGTACATTCAGTTCGGTTTTTTTCCCTGTCTATGCCTCTCTGTTCCACAATTCAGATTTGGGCCCTCAGTATAGCGCATTCTGCGGAAGCTGCAGAGACGAAGAGTAGGAATATCTATTGTCCTCTCCTGCGATTATAGTCCTCCCTCCTCGCGTAAGGATGATTACTTAGACGCTTGCTAGTTCAACAACCCGGTGGCATACAGAAGCATTAGTATCAGTCATCTCCACCGATTTAGAAAAATGATGCAAGTGTGACCGCTACTAATTAGCCACCGACCTAACCTATAGAGTTAATTGTACCTCTGAACACAAGAAGAAATAAATTCCATTTCCTTTCCATTTTCAGAAAAGGTGAGTGTAATTTTTGGTCCTGTTTGCCTTGATGGTTTCTGGAGGAGAAAATTCAATCACGAACTGGACCGGGTGTACAGCGGCATGAGTCTAGCCAGCGTCTACGGATTCAACGCCTAAGACGGCTAGTCCATGTAGAGATCATGGACAACATTACTTCAGCCCGAAGAGTTTCTGATTCTGAACCAGTGGGAGAACGCAATAGAGGGCGACCACGAAGCCGATGGCGCACTCAAGTGGAGAAGGATCTCAACCAACTTGGGCTGGCTAAGGATCGTGCCAGATAGAGATACTTGCACCTAATATCATCAAGCTCTTATGTCGAAAATGCGCGCTCATGTTGTTGGGCCTCAGCCAACATGCCTCTCCGTCTAGCCCGGTCGTGTGCTAGTTGCTTCCAACCACGCACGTTCAACTTATACAGGTCCCCTTCTAGCTGCGTGCGCCACCGTGGTCCTCATTTACCGCGTTGTCCGTCAGAGTTGGAATCGAAGACATTCCTGACCGGAGCATTGTTGTGCATTCGCTCGACTTGACCTAGCCATCTGAGACGAGAGATTCGATGTCGCTGTACAGCCCGTGCAGCTCGCCGTTCAGTTTCCTCCTCCAAACACCATCATTCGAAGCATTTTTCTCTGGAAGCGCTTTAGTTAGTGTCCGTGCTTCAGGACTGGGACTATCAAGGTCTTATATAGGGATATCTTGGTTCTTCGAGAGATGGCTTAGCTCCTCAGTGGCCTTCCGAGTGGGAAAATGCAGCGATTGGCCAGCGTGATCGTCAGTTTTATCTCCGCCGTGGTGTCATTGTTTGTATTGACTTCTGAGCTTAGGTGGACAAAGTGTTTCACTACTTCAAAGTTACAGATGTCTATAGTGACGTTTTGTCGAAGACGTCGGTGTTGGTGGACCCTTTTTGTCGACAGCATATACTTTATCTTACGCTCATTAACCGCAAGCCCCCTCTTGGCCGCTTCCTTCTCGATGCTCAGAAACGCCCCACTGACGGCCCGTTTTTCTTCCGATGATGTCAATGTCATCGGCACATGCGAGCAGTTGGCTTGGCACAGACTTGGTTTGTTGATCTTTGTAAACAAAAGCATGGACAGTTACCATTCGAACTGCTTACAATTGAAGCGTGCAAATATGAACTGGAGTTCTGTCTTTAATGTGTCTCAATCAAAGCTTCGTCTAGACCAACTACGAGAGTTGCCTCTGGATCCAGCGGACGGCGCAGGGTAGTTTGGACGTCCTAAAAACCTCAAAACTTATGGTTTCCTGGGTAAATTTTCACAGAAGTGCTCAGCCATTTTAAGAGCAGTCCACCATGGCGCAACGGTATGGTTTACTAGGCTGTGGCACTTCAAACGCCCATGTGAGGCTGTTGTCCCGATTCCTTTGACTCTTACAGCAATACAACACCGCGGAGTCTTCCTCTGACCAGCTGCTGTGTGTTAGGCATCCAGCTTAGTTACGTATCAAGGATTAGAACCAAGTATTTTGCGATGGCAATCCGACTAAATTTTGTGAAGCTTTTGAAAGAGGGCCGCCGTGAGAAGAAGTCGACGTACATACCGACTGTACCACGACTACCACAAGAACACAGAAGATACCCCTCAACCCTTAATAGGCCATATTGTTTGCCGTGAGACCTAGTTTTCTCAATTAAACCTGTCTCTAGTAAGCCCGGGTCTGCTCTTGAGGCACGTCTGAATTACTCCCTCAATTATTACTCACATTGCGGGGATCAGTCTCAAGCCGTTCTTCCTCTTTAAAAAGAAGTGATCATGGATTCAGCTCGCACTGGTACTCGTTTTGCCGATCTTGCCGGTCGCACTTCCTTTGACATAGTCTCATTAATATGGCTTCTGTTTCACATCTAGCTGCGATGGACTGGCAGTCGAATCAACTGGGATGGCCCTAAGAACTGGCATCAAGCTCTTTCGTCGAAACAGCGTGGTTATGGTGTTGATGAGTATCTGCTTCTATGGATTAGAAACTACCTTTCGAACCGTTCAATCCAAGTTGGTTTGGATGAGTTCGAGTCTGATATCCACAAAATAAATACTGGTGTCCCCCAAGACGCGGTTCTGTCTCAGACACTTTTTCTCATTTTTATAAATGATCTCCTGTCTGCCACTTCTAATACAATCCACTCCTTCGCTGATGACAGCACCCTCAGCTTTTCATATTCGTTCCGAAATTCACGACCCTGCCCTTCGGACGTAGTATTGGAACGGCAGCGTATGTCAAGCACATTGAATTCCGATCTGGACGGCATAATTAACTGGGGTAAGAACAACAGAGTGGAATTCAATGCTTCCAAAACTCTATGCTGTCTGCTGTCCCTAGAGCGAACCCCAGGTAGTCAGCCATTATCCATGAAAGGCGCTTGTATGGACGAAACCGGACAACTTTCCAACCTTGCTATGTGCATCAACACAACACTTAGTTGGAAGGATCACATATTCGAGTTCCTCAAAATGCTGCGAAATGCTTAAGCTTCCTTAATCGATGCAAGATATATTTCACACCCTCTGATTCGGCTTTAGTCTATAAGGCGTATATTCGCCCTTGGCTCGAGTACAACGCTCGTATCTCGTCTGGTGCCTCAAAAATTACCCCTGACCCATGAAATAGGTCATAGCATTCAGATCTGATCACGTGAGTTAATTTCACGTTTATTTAGTACGAACACGTGATCACATAAGTTAGGTGACGTTAAGGGTATGTACGTGTTTCGTGATCACGTGTAGTTAGATGTACAGCCAAAACGGATGCCCCAATGTAGACATTTCTTCTTCAGAGCATGCATTTCGATAACGGAGCTAAAGACGTCTGTAACTTTGTCTTCAGGCTTTTGTGCGCGCTCTGATGGAGGTTTATGTGGACACCTTCAGTAAGTACAGCGACTGTTAAGCCATGACACTGACGTTGGCTTGTGTCAAACAACTTCACCTGACTGTACCCCCACTCCAGACTAGCATCATTTTTTCAGAAGCACATACCTACACACGATCGGATGAAAGAAAGGGTGTTTTTCATAAGCAAGGTATTATGCTACGAATAATCCAAAACAATCAGATTCACGTGTCTTAAGCCCCTTTAAAGCCCGCCCCAAACCATCTCCTCTAAGGACTCGCCCAAAACGGAACACAACAGCAAAAAGAATGCATTTCCCACACAAAGCAACATCACAGAAGGAGGACTTCGGATGAGAAAAGCACAATCGACACATGCGAACCGATGCACACGAACGAAGGGAGCGATCTGCCGGCGCACATGCAAACACGATACCCGCAAGAGCATTCCATTCCGCCCTCACAAAGGCAGCACAGATTTAAGCCGAAAGACTGACTTAATTCCTCCTTAACTGAAAAACACACACACATCCAGTCTCTATCTCCGGCAATCACACATGGCTAGTTCCGCAGCACAAAAGTGCTTCAAAACAATGTAACTCTCCGGTACGATGAGCAGAGTGTGTTGTGTGTTTTTTTTTCCACCCAACCATCCCCTATCACCCAGCCCCACCGGATACCACTTGCCAGCTCTTCGACTTCCCTCATTGTGATGGGATTTTTTTTTTTCGTTTCTTGTAGTTCTTGGTTTTTGCCTTCCAGGTAAACCAGATAATTAGACAACACGCTTGCTGAGGGGGTGGCACGAATTGTCCTCAGCAAGGGTTGACGTGCTTCACGTTTCATGTTCAAAGAGACTTCATTCGAATAAACGGTCGCACACGAGAAGACGACGATGACGACGACGACCGCCGTCTAGTCTCTTGAAATTCATTACATAACCGGCTCTTGCTGAGATGTCCCGAATCCTCCCACATCCTCCCACATCCTCCCCACCGCCCGTTCCATCAGATAGTCTGTCTGAATTACACGACCGTTCGTGAAAGTGCCCGAAACGTGTATGCAATTACTCTTGTATTTATGCTGCACTTGCCGTCATCATAGTCGTCCTCTCATGATTTGAATCATTCTCGACCATAAAGGATTCCAGCAGCACAGCTCCACCTTTTCTGAAAGCACGAACGATGCATGTCTATGCATGGAAACTACCACACCACCTGCCGTAGTCATCGACGGTCCCGTCACCGCCCGCCACCGTCCGCCATCGCCCGCCGGTGCATCACTATCTTTGCGGTCGTCGGTTCGGTCTGCTGAAGCACCCGGGAACACTCGCATTCGGTCCCATTCACCCACCACCCACCACTCACCATTCAACATTCCCGCACACACCGGTACGAATGATGATGCTGTTCGGATGAAGGTGAACAAGCCAGCTCCGGCAAAAGGGACCGAACGCGCGCAAAGGCACCGGGCGCAGCCATGAGGATCCAGCACAAGGCGAATACAAAAATGAGAGAGAGAGCGGAAACAAAAAACGAACGAGAAATACATAATCAGAGAATAACACGAGAGTAGTCGAGGATAAAGGATCCCTCCTCCCTCGCCTCCCTCAGGGCTCCACTGGTCGCTTGCATTTTGAATTTCAGACCGCATCGTCGGATTGTTTGCCGTATCTGTGCTCAGATTTGAAATTTAAATCATCCTAGACCACAGTGCACCCTCGCCTATCACACGCTGCACTCCGCAGACCTCACCGCCCAGGCACGCAGTCCCCGCGCCCGCTGCCTCGCATAAATACGAGGCAGGCATGTGCATCCGGGGGAGTACCGGAATTGGACGATATCACAGCTTTTTGCCAACATCAGTCGGGAATTACTTGGAGCGTGCATCTCCAAGAGTGCTCTGCCCATGCACGGCCCCTTTGAAAGTATCAATGCATGCTGCCAGCGAACCCACAGCGGCCGGCGAGCTCTGTGGGACCGAACGATGTGAAGCACACAAGAAGACCAGACATGCTGGGGGTGTGCTGAGCTGTCTGCGGCCACGCAGAGGGTGCCTGGGTGACTTGATGGAAATGCCGTCGATGGTGCTGATTACAGGAAACCGCTGTGTTCTCCTCGACAAAATTCAGTTCTTTCTGAGCCCTTGAAGCGGAGCTAGAAAGTGGGGGCGGCATCAATTGTTTTTAACAATTTTCTGGCCAGACTTCGAGCCAGGAATTGAACGTAGTCGTACATATCTGCATAGATGGCTTCAAAACCAACAAAGACTCCGGCGCTGGTGTCTTCGCGAAGGGCGACCACATTAGACTGTGCAACTCACCTATGTGCCTAAGTGATCCTAGTGGTAACAAGCTTTATAGTGAACAACAAGTGGACAGGTCGACGTATCTGTGCTTGTAGTGACGGCCAAGTTGTGCCTTAGACCTTACTCAACCCTTACTTCAACCGCTTCTGAGATAGTCCAGGAATGCAAATCCTCTCTGATAGGACCTAAACCTGCGCTCGCACTTCTTGCGTTTCTGGTTAAGGCTTCCACTGAATGCTGACTGGCCACTACACCTTTGCCAAGCACTTGCTTTATGTGAGTATACCCTCTGCGACGCCCGTGGAGCGGACGACAACACGGCACAGCACTTCATCTGTCACTGTCCCGGCGTTGCTTGGATCAGGCGGCTGGTCTTCGGTGCTGATTCTGTTGGCGATTCGATTACAGAAGCGCCTACTGATCTTCCGAAGGAATTGTGGGTTGTTGCCTGCCTATGGACCATTTATCAATCATTTTCAATTTTGCTCGTTTTTTAACCTTCTGGGACTGCATAAATGGAGAGAAAGGTAGGAGGTATGTAATGTAATGTGCACAGGCATTGTTTTTAAATATCTCCTGATTGTGGCCTGTATGAAATATTGGGCTGCAAGGAGCATTTACGTGTAGTGTGGCTGAAAAACGAGTCTCTAGATTTAAATGTGCTCCCGAAAGGAGGCTTAAGGGCGGACTGACGCGGATTCTTGGCAAACCGGGTGAATTCATGCAGAAGAAGAATGGAGCCGGTTAGCTCATTTGAACATCGTTTGTGAAGCATCAGATGCACACGGGTGTAAGAACCCGCGCCACAGTCCGTTCGGGGACAGTCTTACGGTTGTCACCAGCGCGGTCACAGCAGCTTACTTACTTACTTACTCTAGGTGGCGCTACAGTCCGGGGTGGAGATGGGCCTTAACCACCAAGCGTCTCCAGGCAGCTCGATATTTAGCTAGCTGTCTCCAGTTTCGCACGCATAGTTGGTTGAGGTCTCTTTCCAATTGCGTGGGCCACCTAAGTCGAGGTCTTCCTCTTCTGCGCCGCCCTTGGGGGGTGGATTGGAAGACTTTCCGGGCCGGAGCATTGGTTTCCATCTGCTCTACATGACCTAGCCATCTCAATCGTTGGATCTTCACTCTTCTGGCTAAGTCGATGTGGCTGAACAGCCCGTACAGTTCGTCATTATATCTCCTCCTCCACTCATCATCTATGCAGATGACACAATTTTCCTCTCGAAGCAACCAAGAGCAGCTTCATCCACTTTTGACAAAATCCATGCCTCCGCCCCTTATAGCAGGACTGGGACGACTAAGGTCTTATCAAGCGTTACCCTTGTTGTTCGAGAGAGGGCTTTGTTTACCAATTGCTTTCCTAGCCCAAAGAAGCAGCGATTACTTACTTACTTACTTATCAGGCAGACGAACCATGAATGGTCTGAGCCTGAGCAATTGCTGCCTTCCATCGGTGGGGGTCCTGGGCACGCTGCTTCCAGTCCTCCTATGCCAAGCTGTCTTGCATCCGCGATGACTTGGTCTTTGTACCGGAGGTTCGGTCTTCCTCTCCTTCTCGAACCAGGAGGCTCCGATTCGAAGACCCTCTTTGCTGGAGCGTTGTTGTCCATTCGCTCGATGTGGCCGAGCCAGTGTAGTAGTCGACGGATTTTTGCCCTCCGGACTACATCCACATCCTTGTACAGCTCGTAGAGTTCGCGGTTGTGTCTTCTCCTCCATGCGCCTTCCTCGCAGACGGGACCATATATCCGACGTCGAATTTTTCTTTCGAAGGCACTAAAAATCAGCTCTGCAGCCTAACTTAATGTCCAGCTTTCGGCTCCATAGAGCAGGACTGGCAGAATAAGGGTTTTGTAGAGCATGACTTTGGTCCTTCGAGTCAGGAGTCTCGAGCCCAGTTGTTTTGACAGACCGAAGTAGCATCGGTTGCCAAGGGCGATTCTACGTCGGATCTCCACTACGATGTCATTCGTGGAGTTTACATTTGCCCCGAGGTAGACAAACTCCTTTCTTCTTCTCTTCTTTGTGTGGCACTACAGTTCGGGGTGGACCTGGGCCTCAACCAAGAAGTCTTTCCAACTAGCGCGATCTCTGGCTAGCTGTCTCCAAGTTGGTTGAGGTCCTTCTCCACTTGGGTGCGCCACCTTAAACGCGGCCGTCCTCTGTTGCCCCACAGGTTCGGATTCGAAGACAAACTCCTTTACTACCTCGAAATTGTAGCTGTCGATTGTGACGTTTTGGCCTAGGTGGTGTGCGGCGGATCGTTGTTTGCTCGACAGCGTATATTTTGTTTTGTCCTCGTTGACCTTAAGACCAGCTCGTTTCGTCTGTTCCTCAATTGCCGTGAAAGCTTCCACGATGGCACGTTGGGACCGCGCCACAATGTCGATGCCATCTGCGTTTCTCAACAGCTGGACTGACTTGTAGAAGATAGGGCCTTCCGTGTTCACTTTTGCCCGCCGCACTATCTTCTCTAGAACCAAATTGAAGACATCACAGCGCATCTCCTTGCCGAAATCCGGTGAAGGTTTCGAACGGCTCAGAGGTCCTCAAGCCGAGCTGCAGAGTGCCTCGGGTACGTGTTAGCGTGTCGGATCAATTTTTCCGGGTCTCCCGAATTCGGGCATCGCTTCGAATAATGCCTTGCGATGAATGCTGTCGTATGCGGTTTTAAAATCGACGAAGAGATGGAGAGTGTCGATTTGGAACTCACTGGACTTCTCCAGAATCTACCTTGGTGTGAAGATTTGGTCTATAGTCGATTTGTCGGGCCGGGAGCCACACTGGTACGTACTGATTAGGTTGATGCTAAATGGATTTAGATGTTCACACAGTACGCTGGATAGGATCTTGTAGGCGACATTGAGCAGGGATATACCTCTGTAGTTCTTGCAGGAGGTAGGATCGCCTTTTTTGTGGATGGAGCTGAAATTCCAGTCGTCGGGCATGCTTTCGTCTTCTGGTATCTGGTGGATGCTCCGCCTTGAAGAGCTCCGATGGTAAGCCACCTGAGTCTGAGGCTTTGTTGTTCTTCAGCTTTTCAATGTCTTCGCCGAATTCGTCCAAGCTAGGTGGGAGGACTTCTTCAACGACTGGAGTTTGGATTTCTTGATTTCCTACAAGGCAGCTGATGGAAGTGCGGCTTAAACACATATATTAGTGCCTGCGGGTCTGTAACTAGTATCTGGATTGCCATACACCAGTTAAGATTGGAATTTAATGTGCTGAACATACGCTGCCGTTCCAACTCTCCGAAGGACAGGGTCTTGAGTCTTGGGAATATGAGATGCTGAGAGTGCTGGCACCAATGGAAGAGTGGATTGGATTAGAAATAGCAGACAAGAGATCACTCGTAAGAACAAGAGAAAGAGTGTCGGACACAGAACTGAGCCTTGAGGGACACCATAATACATTTTGTGGACATCAAGCTTAACCCGTCTACAACAACTTCAATTGAACGATTCGAAAGGTAGTCTTTGATACATCGGAGGAGGGTTTCATCGAAACCCTAGGCACGCATTTCCGACAAAAGAGCTTGAAGCCAGGCTCTGTCAAACGCCTTAGAAATATCAAGCACCACTGTCTTGCTTTCACCATTTTTCGGTGAGATAGCCATAAACCATACCGTCAGCCATAATGAAGCAACCGCGGTTCAAGATACTTCATAAGCTGACCACTTGTTTCCATGATCATAGAAAGAAGGGACGTCAGTTCTATTCGCCGGAGTAGGACTCCTGGTGAGCTCCGGCTTATCAGGGCACTTTTTTCCATCCACAGCATCCCCTTAGCACCCCCACAGTGCATTGTCCAGATGGCAATCGCTTTTCGGTAAATCTCCAAAGCAGCGCCTCTCGGAAACTGCAAAGCGCTCCACTCATGCACTCCGACCAATTGTTCCTTTGTTCGGCTGGTTTTTTCGTGTGCTCCATCCCCCCCGCTGTGCAATTTTTTCTTTGTATCCCCTTTTGGCGGTGCATACCTAATGGACCGTGCTGCGACGATACACCTGCCGGAGCACGGGCTACTGTGTGTTCGTGTGTGAGTGTAAGCCGCGACGTCGTCCTTTGTTCGATCCGAATATCGATACAACATGGCCCGCGTGCAAAAGCAGAAACAACAAGCGCTATCTGTCTCCGGGCGGTGTGCCTTTCAATATGGAATCGAACTATCTAACGGTTACATTTTTCGGCAGTTTACCCCCATCGTCACCCCGATCAGATGCGGCGCGGCGGCGTGGTGTGTGCACACCGGTTACCATCGAACAGCACACAGCATGCCCGGAAGCACATCACTCCGGAGACCTTCAGCTGAATCCGTGGAATATGCTCCACCGCAGCTGGAGGGGGGCAAAAAAACAGAGAAAAAAGCGCCAGTAAAATAATAACAGCGACGAGCGACGACGAGCAACGACGACCGAACGGATTCAGTGTTACAGAAGAACACAATGGCATTGTGGATTTGAAAGCATTGTATCTCAAGGATACCCCGCTGCGAGAGCACACACACCCAAGTGAGCATATGGGAGCGACAGTGTCGACGGGGCTGGTGGGTGGTGGTGCTGTACTTACAGCTGTGATGGCCAGGAAGGATGGCGAAATTACGCGCTCAGCTGAGTGTCTAATTGCACCGCAAACCGTTTGATATTTATTAATACGAGTGTTATCGATAAGATTTATCGTTCGGCTTATCGCTGCGGTCGAGGATAAACAGCGTTCGGGGGGATTCTTATCGGAAGTTTGCATGAAGGTCGAGTGGGTGGCTGGGTGGGTGGACATCTAATTTATGACAGCGAGGGGTGGGGGCTTTTATTTAAAATAGGGGTTGGTTGTGGTGGGCGCAGATGGTAGCTAAGGGACTTTAAGAGGAGCCTTTAAGGCGGAGCGCGGAAGGCAGAGTGCCGGCGACGCCGACTGCAACGCGAATGCGACTGAGACTGACGACTGACGACTGACGACTGACGACTGACGACTGACGACTGCCGACTGCCGACTGACGACTGACGACTGCCGACTGACGACTGCCGACTGACGACTGACGACTGACGACTGACGACTGACGACTGACAACTGACGACTGACGACTGACGACTGACGACTGACGACTGACGACTGACGACTGACGACTGACGACTGACGACTGACGACTGACGACTGACGACTGACGACTGACGACTGACGACTGACGACTGACGACTGACGACTGACGACTGACGACTGACGACTGACGACTGACGACTGACGACTGACGACTGACGACTGACGACTGACGACTGACGACTGACGACTGACGACTGACGACTGACGACTGACGACTGACGACTGACGACTGACGACTGACGACTGACGACTGACGACTGACGACTGACGACTGACGACTGACGACTGACGACTGACGACTGACGACTGACGACTGACGACTGACGACTGACGACTGACGACTGACGACTGACGACTGACGACTGACGACTGACGACTGACGACTGACGACTGACGACTGACGACTGACGACTGACGACTGACGACTGACGACTGACGACTGACGACTGACGACTGACGACTGACGACTGACGACTGACGACTGACGACTGACGACTGACGACTGACGACTGACGACTGACGACTGACGACTGACGACTGACGACTGACGACTGACGACTGACGACTGACGACTGACGACTGACGACTGACGACTGACGACTGACGACTGACGACTGACGACTGACGACTGACGACTGACGACTGACGACTGACGACTGACGACTGACGACTGACGACTGACGACTGACGACTGACGACTGACGACTGACGACTGACGACTGACGACTGACGACTGACGACTGACGACTGACGACTGACGACTGACGACTGACGACTGACGACTGACGACTGACGACTGACGACTGACGACTGACGACTGACGACTGACGACTGACGACTGACGACTGACGACTGACGACTGACGACTGACGACTGACGACTGACGACTGACGACTGACGACTGACGACTGACGACTGACGACTGACGACTGACGACTGACGACTGACGACTGACTACTGACGACTGAGACTGAGTTTGCAGCAGAACCACAAATTAAATGCCATTCCATTCCCTCTCCCGGCATTGTTTTCCAAT
>OU744318.1:66363283-66432460 GCA_916610145.1 Eristalis arbustorum | reverse complement strand
GGACAGTAGGTAGAGTCCAGGAAATGCTTCGGCGAAGCACTTTCTGGACAGTAGGTAGTGTCCAGGAAATGCTTCGGCGAAGCACTTTCTGGACAGTGGGTAGTGTCCACAAAACACTTCGGCGAAGCACTTTCTGGACAGTAGGTAGTGTCCACAAAATGCTTCGGCGAAGCACTTTCTGGACAGTAGGTAGTGTCCACAAAATGCTTCGGCGAAGCACTTTCTGGACAGTAGGTAGTGTCCACAAAATGCTTCGGCGAAGCACTTTCTGGACAGTAGGTAGAGTCCAGGAAATGCTTCGGCGAAGCACTTTCTGGACAGTAGGTAGTGTCCAGGAAATGCTTCGGCGAAGCACTTTCTGGACAGTGGGTAGTGTCCACAAAATGCTTCGGCGAAGCACTTTCTGGACAGTAGGTAGTGTCCAGGAAATGCTTCGGCGAAGCACTTTCTGGACAGTGGGTAGTGTCCACAAAATGCTTCGGCGAAGCACTTTCTGGACAGTAGGTAGTGTCCAAAAAATGCTTCGGCGAAGCACTTTCTGGACAGTAGGTAGTGTCCAGGAAATGCTTCGGCGAAGCACTTTCTGGACAGTGGGTAGTGTCCACAAAATGCTTCGGCGAAGGACTTTCTGGACAGTAGGTAGTGTCCACAAAATGCTTCGGCGAAGGACTTTCTGGACAGTAGGTAGTGTCCATAAAATGATTCGGCGAAGCACTTTCTGGACAGTAGGTAGTGTCCACAAAATGCTTCGGCGAAGGACTTTCTGGACAGTAGGTAGTGTCCACAAAATGCTTCGGCGAAGCACTTTCTGGACAGTAGGTAGTGTCCACAAAATGCTTCGGCGAAGGACTTTCTGGACAGTAGGTAGTGTCCATTAAATGCTTCGCCGAAGGACTTTCTGGACAGTAGGTAGTGTCCACAAAATGCTTCGGCGAAGCACTTTCTGGACAGTAGGTAGTGTCCAGGAAATGCTTCGGCGAAGCACTTTCTGGACAGTGGGTAGTGTTCGGCGAAGCACTTTCTGGACAGTAGGTAGTGTCCACAAAATGCTTCGGCGAAGCACCTTTCTGGACAGTAGGTAGTGTCCACAAAATGCTTCGGCGAAGCACTTTCTGGACAGTAGGTAGTGTCCACAAAATGCTTCGGCGAAGCACTTTCTGGACAGTAGGTAGAGAGTCCAGGAAATGCTTCGGCGAAGCACTTTCTGACAGTAGGTAGTGTCCAGGAAATGCTTCGGCGAAGCACTTTCTGGACAGTGGGTAGTGTCCACAAAATGCTTCTGCGAAGCACTTTCTGGACAGTAGGTAGTGTCCAGGAAATGCTTCGGCGAAGCACTTTCTGGACAGTGGGTAGTGTCCACAAAATGCTTCGGCGAAGCACTTTCTGGACAGTAGGTAGTGTCCAAAAAATGCTTCGGCGAAGCACTTTCTGGACAGTAGGTAGTGTCCAGGAAATGCTTCGGCGAAGCACTTTCTGGACAGTGGGTAGTGTCCACATAACACTTCGGCGAAGCACTTTCTGGACAGTAGGTAGTGTCCACAAAATGCTTCGGCGAAGCACTTTCTGGACAGTAGGTAGTGTCCACAAAATGCTTCGGCGAAGCACTTTCTGGACAGTAGGTAGTGTCCACAAAATGCTTCGGCGAAGCACTTCTGGAGCAGTAGGTAGTGTCGATAATGCTTCGGCGAGTAGGTACTGTCCACAAAATGCTTCGGCGAACCACTTTCTGGACAGTAGGTAGCGTCCACAAAATGCTTCGGCGAAGGACTTACTGGACAGTAGGTAGTGTCCATAAAATGCTTCGGCGAGTAGGTAGTGTCCACAAAATGCTTCGGCGAACCACTTTCTGGACAGTAGGTAGTGTCCATAAAATGCTTCGGCGAGTAGGTAGTGTCCACAAAATGCTTCGGCGAAGGACTTACTGGACAGTAGGTAGTGTCCACAAAATGCTTCGGCGAACCACTTTCTGGACAGTAGGTAGTGTCCACAAAACGCTTCGGCGAAGCACTTTCTGGACAGTAGGTAGTGTCCCAAAAACACTTCGGCGAAGCACTTTCTGGACAGTAGGTAGTGTCCACAAAATGCTTCGGCGAAGCACTTTCTGGACAGTAGGTAGTGTCGATAAATGCTTCGGCGAGTAGGTACTGTCCACAAAATGCTTCGGCGAACCACTTTCTGGACAGTAGGTAGCGTCCACAAAATGCTTCGGCGAAGGACTTACTGGACAGTAGGTAGTGTCCACAAAATGCTTCGGCGAAGGACTTACTGGACAGTAGGTAGTGTCCACAAAATGCTTCGGCGAACCACTTTCTGGACAGTAGGTAGTGTCCACAAAACGCTTCGGCGAAGCACTTTCTGGACAGTAGGTAGTGTCCACATAACACTTCGGCGAAGCACTTTCTGGACAGTAGGTAGTGTCCACAAAATGCTTCGGCGAAGCACTTTCTGGACAGTAGGTAGTGTCGATAAATGCTTCGGCGAGTAGGTACTGTCCACAAAATGCTTCGGCGAACCACTTTCTGGACAGTAGGTAGCGTCCACAAAATGCTTCGGCGAAGGACTTACTGGACAGTAGGTAGTGTCCATAAAATGCTTCGGCGAGTAGGTAGTGTCCACAAAATTGCTTCGGCGAACCACTTTCTGGACAGTAGGTAGTGTCCATAAAATGCTTCGGCGAGTAGGTAGTGTCCACAAAATGCTTCGGCGAAGGACTTACTGGACAGTAGGTAGTGTCCACAAAATGCTTCGGCGAACCACTTTCTGGACAGTAGGTAGTGTCCACAAAACGCTTCGGCGAAGCACTTTCTGGACAGTAGGTAGTGTCCACAAAACACTTCGGCGAAGCACTTTCTGGACAGTAGGTAGTGTCCACAAAATTCTTCGGCGAAGGCCTTTCTGGACAGTAGGTAGTGTCCACAAAATGCTTCGGCGAAGCACTTTCTGGACAGTAGGTAGTGTCCACAAAATGCTTCGGCGAACCACTTTCTGGACAGTAGGTAGTGTCCATAAAATGCTGCGGCGAAGGACTTTCTGGACAGTAGATAAAGTCCACAAAATATTTCGGCGAAGGACTTTGTGGACAGTAGGTAGTGTCCACAAAATGCTTCGGCGAAGGACTTACTGGACAGTAGGTAGTGTCCATAAAATGCTTCGGCGAGTAGGTAGTGTCCACAAAATGCTTCGGCGAAGCACTTTCTGGACAGTAGGTAGTGTCCACAAAATGCTTCGGCGAAGCACTTTCTGGACAGTAGGTAGTGTCCATAAACGCTTCGGCGGGTAGGTAGTGTCCACAAAATGCTTCGGCGAAGGACTTACTGGACAGTAGGTAGTGTCCACAAAATGCTTCGGCGAAGCACTTTCTGGACAGTAGGTAGTGTCCACAAAATGCTTCGGCGAAGCACTTTCTGGACAGTAGGTAGTGTCCACAAAATGCTTCGGCGAGTAGGTAGTGTCCACAAAATGCTTCGGCGAAGCACTTTCTGGGACAGTAGGTAGTGTCCACAAAATGCTTCCGGCGAAGGCCTTTCTGGACAGTAGGTAGTGTCCATAAAATGCTTCGGCGAGTAGGTAGTGTCCACAAAATGCTTCGGCGAAGCACTTTCTGGACAGTAGGTAGTGTCCACAAAATGCTTCGGCGAAGCACTTTCTGGACAGTAGGTAGTGTCCATAAAATGCTTCGGCGGGTAGGTAGTGTCCACAAAATGCTCGGCGAAGCACTTTCTGGACAGTAGGTAGTGTCCATAAAATGCTTCGGCGAGTAGGTAGTGTCCACAAAATGCTTCGGCGAAGCACTTTCTGGACAGTAGGTAGTGTCCATAAAATGCTTCGGCGAGTAGGTAGTGTCCACAAAATGCTTCGGCGAAGCACTTTCTGGACAGTAGGTAGTGTCCACAAAATGCTTCGGCGAAGGCTTTCTGGACAGTAGGTAGTGTCCACAAAATGCTTCGGCGAAGCACTTTCTGGACAGTAGGTAGAGTCCATAAAATGCTTCGGCGAGTAGGTAGTGTCCACAAAATGCTTCGGCGAAGCACTTTCTGGACAGTAGGTAGTGTCCACAAAATGCTTCGGCGAAGCACTTTCTGGACAGTAGGTAGTGTCCACAAAATTGCTTCGGCGAAGCACTTTCTGGACAGTAGGTAGTGTCCACAAAATGCTTCGGCGAAGCACTTTCTGGACAGTAGGTAGTGTCCCACAAAATGCTTCGGCGAAGCACTTTCTTGACAGTAAGGTAGTGTCCACAAAATGCTTCGGCGAAGACTTTCTTGACAGTAGGTAGTGTCCACAAAATGCTTCGGCGAAGCACTTTCTTTACAGTAGGTAGTGTCCACAAAATGCTTCGGCGAAGCACTTTCTTGACAGTAGGTAGTGTCCACAAAATGCTTCGGCGAAGGCCTTTCTGGACAGTAGGTAGTGTCCACAAAATGCTTCGGCGAAGCACTTTCTTGACAGTAGGTCGTGTCTACAAAATGCTTCGGCGAAGCACTTTCTTTACAGTAGGTAGTGTCCACAAAATGCTTCGGCGAAGGCCTTTCTGGACAGTAGGTAGTGTCCACAAAATGCTTCGGCGAAGCACTTTCTGGACAGTAGGTAGTGTCCATAAAATGCTTCGGCGAGTAGGTAGTGTCCACAAAATGCTTCGGCGAAGCACTTTCTGGACAGTAGGTCGTGTCCGTAAAATGCTTCGGCGAAGCACTTTCTGGACAGTAGGTAGTGCCCATAAAATGCTTCGGCGAGTAGGTAGTGTCCACAAAATGCTTCGGCGAAGCACTTTCTGGACAGTAGGTAGTGTCCATAAAATGCTTCGGCGAGTAGGTAGTGTCCACAAAATGCTTCGGCGAAGCACTTTCTGGACAGTAGGTAGTGTCCACAAAATGCTTCGGCGAAGGCCTTTCTGGACAGTAGGTAGTGTCCACAAAATGCTTCGGCGAAGCACTTTCTGGACAGTAGGTAGTGTCCATAAAATGCTTCGGCGAGTAGGTAGTGTCCACAAAATGCTTCGGCGAAGCACTTTCTGGACAGTAGGTAGTGTCCACAAAATGCTTCGGCGAAGCACTTTCTGGACAGTAGGTAGTGTCCACAAAATGCTTCGGCGAAGCACTTTCTGGACAGTAGGTAGTGTCCACAAAATGCTTCGGCGAGTAGGTAGTGTCCACAAAATGCTTCGGCGAAGCACATTCTTGACAGTAGGTAGTGTCCACAAAATGCTTCGGCGAAGGACTTTCTGGACAGTAGGTAGTGTCCACAAAATGCTTCGGCGAAGCACTTTCTTGACAGTAGGTAGTGCCCATAAAATGCTTCGGCGAAGGCCTTTCTGGACAGTAGGTAGTGTCCACAAAATGCTTCGGCGAGTAGGTAGTGTCCACAAAATGCTTCGGCGAAGCACTTTCTTGACAGTAGGTAGTGCCCATAAAATGCTTCGGCGAAGGCCTTTCTGGACAGTAGGTAGTGTCCACAAAATGCTTCGGCGAAGCACTTTCTTGACAGTAGGTAGTGCCCATAAAATGCTTCGGCGAAGGCCTTTCTGGACAGTAGGTAGTGTCCACAAAATGCTTCGGCGAGTAGGTAGTGTCCACAAAATGCTTCGGCGAAGCACATTCTTGACAGTAGGTAGTGTCCACAAAATGCTTCGGCGAAGGACTTTCTGGACAGTAGGTAGTGTCCACAAAATGCTTCGGCGAAGCACTTTCTTGACAGTAGGTAGTGCCCATAAAATGCTTCGGCGAAGGCCTTTCTGGACAGTAGGTAGTGTCCACAAAATGCTTCGGCGAGTAGGTAGTGTCCACAAAATGCTTCGGCGAAGCACTTTCTTGACAGTAGGTAGTGCCCATAAAATGCTTCGGCGAAGGCCTTTCTGGACAGTAGGTAGTGTCCACAAAATGCTTCGGCGAAGGCCTTTCTGGACAGTAGGTAGTGTCCACAAAATGCTTCGGCGAAGCACTTTCTTGACAGTAGGTAGTGTCCACAAAATGCTTCGGCGAAGGACTTTCTTGACAGTAGGTAGTGTCCACAAAATGCTTCGGCGAAGCACTTTCTTTACAGTAGGTAGTGTCCACAAAATGCTTCGGCGAAGGCCTTTCTGGACAGTAGGTAGTGTCCATAAAATGCTTCGGCGAGTAGGTAGTGTCCACAAAATGCTTCGGCGAAGCACTTTCTGGACAGTAGGTAGTGTCCACAAAATGCTTCGGCGAAGCACTTTCTGGACAGTAGGTAGTGTCCATAAAATGCTTCGGCGAGTAGGTAGTGTCCACAAAATGCTTCGGCGAAGCACTTTCTGGACAGTAGGTAGTGTCCATAAAATGCTTCGGCGAAGCACTTTCTGGACAGTAGGTAGTGTCCATAAAATGCTTCGGCGAGTAGGTAGTGTCCACAAAATGCTTCGGCGAAGCACTTTCTGGACAGTAGGTAGTGTCCATAAAATGCTTCGGCGAGTAGGTAGTGTCCACAAAATGCTTCGGCGAAGCACTTTCTGGACAGTAGGTAGTGTCCATAAAATGCTTCGGCGAGTAGGTAGTGTCCACAAAATGCTTCGGCGAAGCACTTTCTGGACAGTAGGTAGTGTCCACAAAATGCTTCGGCGAAGCACTTTCTGGACAGTAGGTAGTGTCCACAAAATGCTTCGGCGAAGCACTTTCTGGACAGTAGGTAGTGTCCACAAAATGCTTCGGCGAAGCACTTTCTGGACAGTAGGTAGTGTCCACAAAATGCTTCGGCGAAGCACTTTCTGGACAGTAGGTAGTGCCCATAAAATGCTTCGGCGAAGGCCTTTCTGGACAGTAGGTAGTGTCCACAAAATGCTTCGGCGAAGCACTTTCTGGACAGTAGGTAGTGTCCATAAAATGCTTCGGCGAGTAGGTAGTGTCCACAAAATGCTTCGGCGAAGGACTTTCTTGACAGTAGGTAGTGTCCACAAAATGCTTCGGCGAAGCACTTTCTTTACAGTAGGTAGTGTCCACAAAATGCTTCGGCGAAGGCCTTTCTGGACAGTAGGTAGTGTCCATAAAATGCTTCGGCGAAGGCCTTTCTGGACAGTAGGTAGTGTCCACAAAATGCTTCGGCGAAGCACTTTCTGGACAGTAGGTAGTGTCCATAAAATGCTTCGGCGAGTAGGTAGTGTCCACAAAATGCTTCGGCGAAGAACTTTCTTGACAGTAGGTAGTGTCCACAAAATGCTTCGGCGAAGCACTTTCTTTACAGTAGGTAGTGTCCACAAAATGCTTCGGCGAAGGCCTTTCTGGACAGTAGGTAGTGTCCACAAAATGCTTCGGCGAAGGCCTTTCTGGACAGTAGGTAGTGTCCATAAAATGCTTCGGCGAGTAGGTAGTGTCCACAAAATGCTTCGGCGAAGCACTTTCTGGACAGTAGGTAGTGTCCACAAAATGCTTCGGCGAAGGCCTTTCTGGACAGTAGGTAGTGTCCATAAAATGCTTCGGCGAGTAGGTAGTGTCCACAAAATGCTTCGGCGAAGGACTTTCTGGACAGTAGGTAGTGTCCATAAAATGCTTCGGCGAAGGCCTTTCTGGACAGTAGGTAGTGTCCACAAAATGCTTCGGCGAAGGCCTTTCTGGACAGTAGGTAGTGTCCATAAAATGCTTCGGCGAAGGCCTTTCTGGACAGTAGGTAGTGTCCACAAAATGCTTCGGCGAAGGCCTTTCTGGACAGTAGGTAGTGTCCACAAAATGCTTCGGCGAAGGCCTTTCTGGACAGTAGGTAGTGTCCATAAAATGCTTCGGCGAAGGCCTTTCTGGACAGTAGGTAGTGTCCACAAAATGCTTCGGCGAAGGCCTTTCTGGACAGTAGGTAGTGTCCACAAAATGCTTCGGCGAAGGCCTTTCTGGACAGTAGGTAGTGTCCACAAAATGCTTCGGCGAAGGCCTTTCTGGACAGTAGGTAGTGTCCATAAAATGCTTCGGCGAGTAGGTAGTGTCCACAAAATGCTTCGGCGAAGCACTTTCTGGACAGTAGGTAGTGTCCACAAAATGCTTCGGCGAAGGCCTTTCTGGACAGTAGGTAGTGTCCATAAAATGCTTCGGCGAGTAGGTAGTGTCCACAAAATGCTTCGGCGAAGGCCTTTCTGGACAGTAGGTAGTGTCCACAAAATGCTTCGGCGAAGGCCTTTCTGGACAGTAGGTAGTGTCCATAAAATGCTTCGGCGAGTAGGTAGTGTCCACAAAATGCTTCGGCGAAGCACTTTCTGGACAGTAGGTAGTGTCCACAAAATGCTTCGGCGAAGGCCTTTCTGGACAGTAGGTAGTGTCCATAAAATGCTTCGGCGAGTAGGTAGTGTCCACAAAATGCTTCGGCGAAGCACTTTCTGGACAGTAGGTAGTGTCCATAAAATGCTTCGGCGAAGGACTTTCTTGACAGTAGGTAGTGTCCACAAAATGCTTCGGCGAAGCACTTTCTGGACAGTAGGTAGTGTCCACAAAATGCTTCGGCGAAGCACTTTCTGGACAGTAGGTAGTGTCCATAAAATGCTTCGGCGAAGGCCTTTCTGGACAGTAGGTAGTGTCCACAAAATGCTTCGGCGAAGGCCTTTCTGGACAGTAGGTAGTGTCCACAAAATGCTTCGGCGAAGGCCTTTCTGGACAGTAGGTAGTGTCCATAAAATGCTTCGGCGAGTAGGTAGTGTCCACAAAATGCTTCGGCGAAGGACTTTCTTGACAGTAGGTAGTGTCCACAAAATGCTTCGGCGAAGGACTTTCTTTACAGTAGGTAGTGTCCACAAAATGCTTCGGCGAAGGCCTTTCTGGACAGTAGGTAGTGTCCATCAAATGCTTCGGCGTAGGCCTTTCTGGACAGTAGGTAGTGTCCACAAAATGCTTCGGCGAAGGCCTTTCTGGACAGTAGGTAGTGTCCACAAAATGCTTCGGCGAAGGCCTTTCTGGACAGTAGGTAGTGTCCACAAAATGCTTCGGCGAAGGCCTTTCTGGACAGTAGGTAGTGTCCATAAAATGCTTCGGCGAGTAGGTAGTGTCCACAAAATGCTTCGGCGAAGCACTTTCTGGACAGTAGGTAGTGTCCACAAAATGCTTCGGCGAAGCACTTTCTGGACAGTAGGTAGTGTCCACAAAATGCTTCGGCGAAGCACTTTCTGGACAGTAGGTAGTGTCCACAAAATGCTTCGGCGAAGGACTTTCTTTACAGTAGGTAGTGTCCACAAAATGCTTTGGCGAAGCACTTTCTGGACAGTAGGTAGTGTCCATAAAATGCTTCGGCGAAGCACTTTCTGGACAGTAGGTAGTGTCCACAAAATGCTTCGGCGAAGCACTTTCTGGACAGTAGGTAGTGTCCACAAAATGCTTCGGCGAAGGACTTTCTTTACAGTAGGTAGTGTCCACAAAATGCTTTGGCGAAGCACTTTCTGGACAGTAGGTAGTGTCCATAAAATGCTTCGGCGAAGCACTTTCTGGACAGTAGGTAGTGTCCACAAAATGCTTCGGCGAAGCACTTTCTGGACAGTAGGTAGTGTCCATAAAATGCTTCGGCGAAGGCCTTTCTGGACAGTAGGTAGTGTCCATAAAATGCTTCGGCGAAGGACTTTCTTTACAGTAGGTAGTGTCCACAAAATGCTTCGGCGAAGGCCTTTCTGGACAGTAGGTAGTGTCCATAAAATGCTTCGGCGAAGGCCTTTCTGGACAGTAGGTAGTGTCCACAAAATGCTTCTGCGAAGGCCTTTCTGGACAGTAGGTAGTGTCCATAAAATGCTTCGGCGAAGGCCTTTCTGGACAGTAGGTAGTGTCCACAAAATGCTTCGGCGAAGGCCTTTCTGGACAGTAGGTAGTGTCCATAAAATGCTTCGGCGAAGGCCTTTCTGGACAGTAGGTAGTGTCCATAAAATGCTTCGGCGAAGGACTTTCTTTACAGTAGGTAGTGTTCACAAAATGCTTCGGCGAAGGCCTTTCTGGACAGTAGGTAGTGTCCACAAAATGCTTCGGCGAAGGACTTTCTTTACAGTAGGTAGTGTTCACAAAATGCTTCGGCGAAGGCCTTTCTGGACAGTAGGTAGTGTCCACAAAATGCTTCGGCGAAGGCCTTTCTGGACAGTAGGTAGTGTCCACAAAATGCTTCGGCGAAGGCCTTTCTGGACAGTAGGTAGTGTCCACAAAATGCTTCGGCGAAGGCCTTTCTGGACAGTAGGTAGTGTCCACAAAATGCTTCGGCGAAGGCCTTTCTGGACAGTAGGTAGTGTCCATAAAATGCTTCGGCGAGTAGGTAGTGTCCACAAAATGCTTCGGCGAAGCACTTTCTGGACAGTAGGTAGTGTCCACAAAATGCTTCGGCGAAGCACTTTCTGGACAGTAGGTAGTGTCCACAAAATGCTTCGGCGAAGCACTTTCTGGACAGTAGGTAGTGTCCACAAAATGCTTCGGCGAAGGACTTTCTTTACAGTAGGTAGTGTCCACAAAATGCTTTGGCGAAGCACTTTCTGGACAGTAGGTAGTGTCCATAAAATGCTTCGGCGAAGCACTTTCTGGACAGTAGGTAGTGTCCACAAAATGCTTCGGCGAAGCACTTTCTGGACAGTAGGTAGTGTCCACAAAATGCTTCGGCGAAGGACTTTCTTTACAGTAGGTAGTGTCCACAAAATGCTTTGGCGAAGCACTTTCTGGACAGTAGGTAGTGTCCATAAAATGCTTCGGCGAAGCACTTTCTGGACAGTAGGTAGTGTCCACAAAATGCTTCGGCGAAGCACTTTCTGGACAGTAGGTAGTGTCCATAAAATGCTTCGGCGAAGGCCTTTCTGGACAGTAGGTAGTGTCCATAAAATGCTTCGGCGAAGGACTTTCTTTACAGTAGGTAGTGTCCACAAAATGCTTCGGCGAAGGCCTTTCTGGACAGTAGGTAGTGTCCATAAAATGCTTCGGCGAAGGCCTTTCTGGACAGTAGGTAGTGTCCACAAAATGCTTCTGCGAAGGCCTTTCTGGACAGTAGGTAGTGTCCATAAAATGCTTCGGCGAAGGCCTTTCTGGACAGTAGGTAGTGTCCACAAAATGCTTCGGCGAAGGCCTTTCTGGACAGTAGGTAGTGTCCATAAAATGCTTCGGCGAAGGCCTTTCTGGACAGTAGGTAGTGTCCATAAAATGCTTCGGCGAAGGACTTTCTTTACAGTAGGTAGTGTTCACAAAATGCTTCGGCGAAGGCCTTTCTGGACAGTAGGTAGTGTCCACAAAATGCTTCGGCGAAGGCCTTTCTGGACAGTAGGTAGTGTCCATAAAATGCTTCGGCGAAGGCCTTTCTGGACAGTAGGTAGTGTCCACAAAATGCTTCGGCGAAGGCCTTTCTGGACAGTAGGTAGTGTCCATAAAATGCTTCGGCGAAGGCCTTTCTGGACAGTAGGTAGTGTCTACAAAATGCTTCGGCGAAGCACTTTCTGGACAGTAGGTAGTGTCCACAAAATGCTTCGGCGAAGCACTTTCTGGACAGTAGGTAGTGTCCACAAAATGCTTCGGCGAAGGACTTTCTTTACAGTAGGTAGTGTCCACAAAATGCTTCGGCGAAGCACTTTCTGGACAGTAGGTAGTGTCCATAAAATGCTTCGGCGAAGGCCTTTCTGGACAGTAGGTAGTGTCCATAAAATGCTTCGGCGAAGGACTTTCTTTACAGTAGGTAGTGTCCACAAAATGCTTCGGCGAAGGCCTTTCTGGACAGTAGGTAGTGTCCATAAAATGCTTCGGCGAAGGCCTTTCTTTACAGTAGGTAGTGTCCACAAAATGCTTCGGCGAAGGCCTTTCTGGACAGTAGGTAGTGTCCATAAAATGCTTCGGCGAAGGCCTTTCTGGACAGTAGGTAGTGTCCACAAAATGCTTCGGCGAAGGCCTTTCTGGACAGTAGGTAGTGTCCATAAAATGCTTCGGCGAGTAGGTAGTGTCCACAAAATGCTTCGGCGAAGGACTTTCTTGACAGTAGGTAGTGTCCACAAAATGCTTCGGCGTAGCACTTTCTGGACAGTAGGTAGTGTCCACAAAATGATTCGGCGAAGCACTTTCTGGACAGTAGGTAGTGTCCACAAAATGCTTCGGCGAAGCACTTTCTGGACAGTAGGTAGTGTCCATAAAATGCTTCGGCGAAGCACTTTCTGGACAGTAGGTAGTGTCCATAAATTGCTTCGGCGAGTAGGTAGTGTCCACAAAATGCTTCGGCAAAGCACTTTCTGGACAGTAGGTAGTGTCCATAAAATGCTTCGGCGAAGGCCTTTCTGGACAGTAGGTAGTGTCCACAAAATGCTTCGGCGAAGCACTTTCTGGACAGTAGGTAGTGTCCACAAAATGCTTCGGCGAAGCACTTTCTGGACAGTAGGTAGTGTCCACAAAATGCTTCGGCGAAGCACTTTCTCGACAGTAGGTAGTGTCCATAAAATGCTTCGGCGAGTAGGTAGTGTCCACAAAATGCTTCGGCGAAGCACTTTCTGGACAGTAGGTAGTGTCCATAAAATGCTTCGGCGAGTAGGTAGTGTCCACAAAATGCTTCGGCGAAGCACTTTCTGGACAGTAGGTAGTGTCCATAAAATGCTTCGGCGAAGCACTTTCTGGACAGTAGGTAGTGTCCATAAAATGCTTCGGCGAAGCACTTTCTGGACAGTAGGTAGTGTCCACAAAATGCTTCGGCGGAGGACTTTCTGGACAGTAGGTAGTGTCCATAAAATGCTTCGGCGAGTAGGTAGTGTCCACAAAATGCTTCGGCGAAGCACTTTCTGGACAGTAGGTAGTGTCCATAAAATGCTTCGGCGAAGCACTTTCTGGACAGTAGGTAGTGTCCATAAAATGCTTCGGCGAAGCACTTTCTGGACAGTAGGTAGTGTCCACAAAATGCTTCGGCGGAGGACTTTCTGGACAGTAGGTAGTGTCCATAAAATGCTTCGGCGAGTAGGTAGTGTCCACAAAATGCTTCGGCGAAGCACTTTCTGGACAGTAGGTAGTGTCCATAAAATGCTTCGGCGAAGGAATTTCTGGACAGTAGGTAGTGTCCACAAAATGCTTCGGCGAAGGCCTTTCTGGACAGTAGGTAGTGTCCATAAAATGCTTCGGCGAGTAGGTAGTGTCCACAAAATGCTTCGGCGAAGCACTTTCTGGACAGTAGGTAGTGTCCACAAAATGCTTCGGCGAAGCACTTTCTGGACAGTAGGTAGTGTCCATAAAATGCTTCGGCGAAGCACTTTCTGGACAGTAGGTAGTGTCCATAAAATGCTTCGGCGAGTAGGTAGTGTCCACAAAATGCTTCGGCGAAGCACTTTCTGGACAGTAGGTAGTGTCCATAAAATGCTTCGGCGAGTAGGTAGTGTCCACAAAATTCTTCGGCGAAGCACTTTCTGGACAGTAGGTAGTGTCCATAAAATGCTTCGGCGAGTAGGTAGTGTCCACAAAATGCTTCGGCGAAGCACTTTCTGGACAGTAGGTAGTGTCCATAAAATGCTTCGGCGAAGCACTTTCTGGACAGTAGGTAGTGTCCATAAAATGCTTCGGCGAAGCACTTTCTGGACAGTAGGTAGTGTCCACAAAATGCTTCGGCGAAGCACTTTCTGGACAGTAGGTAGTGTCCATAAAATGCTTCGGCGAGTAGGTAGTGTCCACAAAATGCTTCGGCGAAGCACTTTCTGGATAGTAGGTAGTGTCCATAAAATGCTTCGGCGAGTAGGTAGTGTCCACAAAATGTTTTGGCGAAGCACTTTCTGGACAGTAGGTAGTGTCCATAAAATGCTTCGGCGAGTAGGTAGTGTCCACAAAATGCTTCGGCGAAGCACTTTCTGGACAGTAGGTAGTGTCCATAAAATGCTTCGGCGAGTAGGTAGTGTCCACAAAATTCTTCGGCGAAGCACTTTCTGGACAGTAGGTAGTGTCCATAAAATGCTTCGGCGAGTAGGTAGTGTCCACAAAATGCTTCGGCGAAGCACTTTCTGGACAGTAGGTAGTGTCCATAAAATGCTTCGGCGAGTAGGTAGTGTCCACAAAATTCTTCGGCGAAGCACTTTCTGGACAGTAGGTAGTGTCCATAAAATGCTTCGGCGAGTAGGTAGTGTCCACAAAATGCTTCGGCGAAGCACTTTCTGGATAGTAGGTAGTGTCCATAAAATGCTTCGGCGAGTAGGTAGTGTCCACAAAATGTTTTGGCGAAGCACTTTCTGGACAGTAGGTAGTGTCCATAAAATGCTTCGGCGAGTAGGTAGTGTCCACAAAATGCTTCGGCGAAGCACTTTCTGGACAGTAGGTAGTGTCCACAAAATGCTTCGGCGAAGCACTTTCTGGACAGTAGGTAGTGTCCACAAAATGCTTCGGCGAAGGCCTTTCTGGACAGTAGGTAGTGTCCACAAAATGCTTTGGCGAAGCACTTTCTGGACAGTAGGTAGTGTCCATAAAATGCTTCGGCGAAGCACTTTCTGGACAGTAGGTAGTGTCCACAAAATGCTTCGGCGAAGCACTTTCTGGACAGTAGGTAGTGTCCATAAAATGCTTCGGCGAAGCACTTTCTGGACAGTATGTAGTGTCCATAAAATGCTTCGGCGAAGCACTTTCTGGACAGTAGGTAGTGTCCATAAAATGCTTCGGCGAAGGCCTTTCTGGACAGTAGGTAGTGTCCATAAAATGCTTCGGCGAAGGACTTTCTTTACAGTAGGTAGTGTCCACAAAATGCTTCGGCGAAGGCCTTTCTGGACAGTAGGTAGTGTCCATAAAATGCTTCGGCGAAGGCCTTTCTGGACAGTAGGTAGTGTCCACAAAATGCTTCGGCGAAGGCCTTTCTGGACAGTAGGTAGTGTCCATAAAATGCTTCGGCGAAGGCCTTTCTGGACAGTAGGTAGTGTCCATAAAATGCTTCGGCGAAGGACTTTCTTTACAGTAGGTAGTGTTCACAAAATGCTTCGGCGAAGGCCTTTCTGGACAGTAGGTAGTGTCCACAAAATGCTTCGGCGAAGGCCTTTCTGGACAGTAGGTAGTGTCCATAAAATGCTTCGGCGAAGCACTTTCTGGACAGTAGGTAGTGTCCACAAAATGCTTCGGCGAAGCACTTTCTGGACAGTAGGTAGTGTCCACAAAATGCTTCGGCGAAGCACTTTCTGGACAGTAGGTAGTGTCCACAAAATGCTTCGGCGAAGCACTTTCTGGACAGTAGGTAGTGTCCACAAAATGCTTCGGCGAAGCACTTTCTGGACAGTAGGTAGTGTCCACAAAATGCTTCGGCGAAGCACTTTCTGGACAGTAGGTAGTGTCCACAAAATGCTTCGGCGAAGCACTTTCTGGACAGTAGGTAGTGTCCATAAAATGCTTCGGCGAAGGCCTTTCTGACAGTAGGTACTGTCCATAAAATGCTTCGGCGAAGGACTTTCTTTACAGTAGGTAGTGTCCACAAAATGCTTCGGCGAAGCACTTTCTGGACAGTAGGTAGTGTCCACAAAATGCTTCGGCGAAGCACTTTCTGGACAGTAGGTAGTGTCCACAAAATGCTTCGGCGAAGCACTTTCTGGACAGTAGGTAGTGTCCACAAAATGCTTCGGCGAAGGCCTTTCTGGACAGTAGGTAGTGTCCATAAAATGCTTCGGCGAAGGCCTTTCTGGACAGTAGGTAGTGTCCACAAAATGCTTCGGCGAAGGCCTTTCTGGACAGTAGGTAGTGTCCATAAAATGCTTCGGCGAAGGCCTTTCTGGACAGTAGGTAGTGTCCACAAAATGCTTCGGCGAAGGCCTTTCTGGACAGTAGGTAGTGTCCATAAAATGCTTCGGCGAAGGCCTTTCTGGACAGTAGGTAGTGTCCATAAAATGCTTCGGCGAAGACTTTCTTTACAGTAGGTAGTGTCCACAAAATGCTTCGGCGAAGGCCTTTCTGGACAGTAGGTAGTGTCCATAAAATGCTTCGGCGAAGGACTTTCTTTACAGTAGGTAGTGTCCACAAAATGCTTCGGCGAAGGCCTTTCTGGACAGTAGGTAGTGTCCATAAAATGCTTCGGCGAAGGCCTTTCTGGACAGTAGGTAGTGTCCATAAAATGCTTCGGCGAAGGCCTTTCTGGACAGTAGGTAGTGTCCACAAAATGCTTCGGCGAAGGCCTTTCTGGACAGTAGGTAGTGTCCATAAAATGCTTCGGCGAAGGCCTTTCTGGACAGTAGGTAGTGTCCATAAAATGCTTCGGCGAAGGACTTTCTTTACAGTAGGTAGTGTCCACAAAATGCTTCGGCGAAGGCCTTTCTGGACAGTAGGTAGTGTCCATAAAATGCTTCGGCGAAGGCCTTTCTGGACAGTAGGTAGTGTCCATAAAATGCTTCGGCGAAGGCCTTTCTGGACAGTAGGTAGTGTCCACAAAATGCTTCGGCGAAGCACTTTCTGGACAGTAGGTAGTGTCCACAAAATGCTTCGGCGAAGCACTTTCTGGACAGTAGGTAGTGTCCACAAAATGCTTCGGCGAAGGCCTTTCTGGACAGTAGGTAGTGTCCATAAAATGCTTCGGCGAAGGCCTTTCTGGACAGTAGGTAGTGTCCACAAAATGCTTCGGCGAAGCACTTTCTGGACAGTAGGTAGTGTCCACAAAATGCTTCGGCGAAGCACTTTCTGGACAGTAGGTAGTGTCCACAAAATGCTTCGGCGAAGCACTTTCTGGACAGTAGGTAGTGTCCATAAAATGCTTCGGCGAAGGCCTTTCTGGACAGTAGGTAGTGTCCATAAAATGCTTCGGCGAAGGACTTTCTTTACAGTAGGTAGTGTCCACAAAATGCTTCGGCGAAGGCCTTTCTGGACAGTAGGTAGTGTCCATAAAATGCTTCGGCGAAGGCCTTTCTGGACAGTAGGTAGTGTCCACAAAATGCTTCGGCGAAGGCCTTTCTGGACAGTAGGTAGTGTCCATAAAATGCTTCGGCGAAGGCCTTTCTGGACAGTAGGTAGTGTCCACAAAATGCTTCGGCGAAGCACTTTCTGGACAGTAGGTAGTGTCCACAAAATGCTTCGGCGAAGCACTTTCTGGACAGTAGGTAGTGTCCACAAAATGCTTCGGCGAAGCACTTTCTGGACAGTAGGTAGTGTCCACAAAATGCTTCGGCGAAGCACTTTCTGGACAGTAGGTAGTGTCCACAAAATGCTTCGGCGAAGCACTTTCTGGACAGTAGGTAGTGTCCATAAAATGCTTCGGCGAAGGCCTTTCTGGACAGTAGGTAGTGTCCATAAAATGCTTCGGCGAGTAGGTAGTGTCCACAAAATGCTTCGGCGAAGGACTTTCTTGACAGTAGGTAGTGTCCACAAAATGCTTCGGCGTAGCACTTTCTGGACAGTAGGTAGTGTCCACAAAATGATTCGGCGAAGCACTTTCTGGACAGTAGGTAGTGTCCACAAAATGCTTCGGCGAAGCACTTTCTGGACAGTAGGTAGTGTCCATAAAATGCTTCGGCGAGTAGGTAGTGTCCATAAAATGCTTCGGCGAAGCACTTTCTGGACAGTAGGTAGTGTCCATAAAATGCTTCGGCGAAGGCCTTTCTGGACAGTAGGTAGTGTCCACAAAATGCTTCGGCGAAGCACTTTCTGGACAGTAGGTAGTGTCCACAAAATGCTTCGGCGTAGCACTTTCTGGACAGTAGGTAGTGTCCACAAAATGATTCGGCGAAGCACTTTCTGGACAGTAGGTAGTGTCCACACAATGCTTCGGCAAAGCACTTTCTGGACAGTAGGTAGTGTCCATAAAATGCTTCGGCGAAGGCCTTTCTGGACAGTAGGTAGTGTCCACAAAATGCTTCGGCGAAGCACTTTCTGGACAGTAGGTAGTGTCCACAAAATGCTTCGGCGAAACACTTTCTGGACAGTAGGTAGTGTCCACAAAATGCTTCGGCGAAGCACTTTCTGGACAGTAGGTAGTGTCCATAAAATGCTTCGGCGAAGCACTTTCTGGACAGTAGGTAGTGTCCATAAAATGCTTCGGCGAGTAGGTAGTGTCCACAAAATGCTTCGGCGAAGCACTTTCTGGACAGTAGGTAGTGTCCATAAAATGCTTCGGCGAAGCACTTTCTGGACAGTAGGTAGTGTCCATAAAATGCTTCGGCGAGTAGGTAGTGTCCACAAAATGCTACGGCGAAGCACTTTCTGGACAGTAGGTAGTGTCCACAAAATGCTTCGGCGAAGCACTTTCTGGACAGTAGGTAGTGTCCATAAAATGCTTCGGCGAAGCACTTTCTGGACAGTAGGTAGTGTCCACAAAATGCTTCGGCGAAGCACTTTCTGGACAGTAGGTAGTGTCCACAAAATGCTTCGGCGAAGCACTTGCTGGACAGTAGGTAGTGTCCATAAAATGCTTCGGCGAAGCACTTTCTGGACAGTAGGTAGTGTCCACAAAATGCTTCGGCGAAGCACTTTCTGGACAGTAGGTAGTGTCCACAAAATGCTTCGGCGAAGCACTTGCTGGACAGTAGGTAGTGTCCATTAAATGCTTCGGCGAAGCACTTTCTGGACAGTAGGTAGTGTCCACAAAATGCTTCGGCGAAGCACTTGCTGGACAGTAGGTAGTGTCCATAAAATGCTTCGGCGAAGCACTTTCTGGACAGTAGGTAGTGTCCACAAAATGCTTCGGCGGAGGACTTTCTGGACAGTAGGTAGTGTCCATAAAATGCTTCGGCGAAGCACTTTCTGGACAGTAGGTAGTGTCCACAAAATGCTTCGGCGAAGCACTTTCTGGACAGTAGGTAGTGTCCATAAAATGCTTCGGCGAAGGACTTTCTGGACAGTAGGTAGTGTCCACAAAATGCTTCGGCGAAGCACTTTCTGGACAGTAGGTAGTGTCCACAAAATACTTCGGCGAAGGACTTTCTGGACAGTAGGTAGTGTCGGCGAATCTCACAGGCATACAGTTTGTGTGGCTAAAAAACAATGCTTCGAGCGGAAAATTCGAATAAAGTCTGTCCGAACAGTTTGAACAAAATCTTCGTCCAAATTCATGGCCTTTTCTTACACAGACCATGTGCCACGAACAAAGTTCATCTGCTTACCTCGTTGCACCCAAGACACAGTCATAAATTTGTCGACTTTGAAGAAGTGTTCATTTGTAGTTTAGTCGATATGTGAACGAATTACTCCCCGAGCGAACATCACAGTTCATCTAAGGCTCAGGGGGAGGATTTCACATTGCCGGGATATCAACAACAACATCAAATATCCTCGGCGACATCTGCGAAAGGCCCGTCCCGGCCTACTAGACGATCAAATGGACCATGACCGGGTGCTGCCCTCGGCAAGCTTCACTTATTTAGGCTTGACTTCATATAAATCTTAATAACTACAGCCGGTCCTGAGACACACGCAGGGCTCCAACCAACTTTCAATGTCCTCCCAAGGACCGATGTGCACCGCCGCGCACATGTTCACAGCTGAAGCCCTGACCGATAGGAAGACGACTAGTTTACGGAGTGTCCCCCAGTTCGAGGGAAAGTTCATAAAACTTTTGTCGAATTACGTGAATTTTTTATCGCCCTTAATAAATGTTCCCTCGTCTCTCGTCCTTAGGAGATACACCATGGCGCGTCAGAGCTTCCGAGGTGTTGGCATAAAATGCGGAAGAAATATAGAAACTTGCAAAGCGGGTGAGGAGGGAATTTTATGCGCCTACGTATCGCATCCCAGCACAGGCGGCCAGGAATTCCATTTCAGTTCATCGCCGAGTGAAGGCACAATTCCGAATGGAATGCAACAGACCTTACTGTGCAGAGTAAGGAGGTCGCTCTAGAGAGAAGGAAGGAGGCCATAGGAAAGGGGGTCAGTGGAAAACTTATCCGCTTCGCAGTGCATGGGTATTTTGTCTTCGTTACACCACTAGGACGACGCGCTGCGCCGCGCCGCGCCTCACCGTGTCCTTGTCGCACAGGGTGTTCCCGCTGGTGGCACCCGCCGGTTAGTGGCATTAACACCACACCACAAGAACTGATGTTCTGCTGCTCTCTGCAACGCCATCATCATCGCCGTCCCCGTCCCAGTCGCAGTCGCCGTCACCAGCCGACAATCCTTTTCGGATGATCATTACCATCAGCATCGTCATCTGCACGGGACGGCAATGAATGTGAGTGAAGGAGGATGCATGCGGCAGCCGTCATAACCATTCGCATCCATCTAAGGAGCTTAAATATGAATGCCAAATGGCGTTGCCGGTGGAATTAGGATGTCATGTCGGGGGAAAAATGAAAATTATTTACGTTCACCAGCAGAGGGGGAGGCTAAGGATGTGGGCAGGCTTTTCATCCGGGACAGAGGCAGAGTCTATGCAGCAGCAGCAGCAGCTTTTTATTTCATTTCATTTCGCTCTATTCAGCCGGGTGGGTGGCGGTGGATCTCGACTATTTTCCTTGTTTCATTAAATATCTGTTAACTCAGCTCTTTCGGCCGCCCATCCGTCGGGGTCATGGCACAAGTGACATGCCAGGACCACAGTGGTGAGCGGGAGGTGGTGTGTGTGTGTGCGAGTATAGCTTTCCCCCGACAATTAGTGGAGTTTCGTTTTTTATGGCCTTTTCCCATTTAATTAATGAAAAAGAAAAATCGCCCAGTAATGGTGTCAGTGGTGGAACGGGGAGGGGGCGGTGGACTGCGGGGTGTCTCCATTGTCCACCCAGTGTCGGCCGGTATTGAATTTTAATTCGAATCGGCTATGCCAGGGAAGGGGCAAGGCGTCCTGATGAATTTAGCCTTGCACCATGCCTAGGCGCTTCTGGTTGGAAGATCTACGACTTCTGTGGTATTAATTATGTTCCGTGGTTTGCTCAATGGGGTGACTGCGGGGGCGGTGGACTGTGCCATCAATTTGAGATTCCCTAATTGCCGGCGCTGGTAGTCACCGAAAACGTGTGCACACTTAAGCTCAGTGTAAAGTTGATTTAAAGTGGTTTCTGATGTTGGCTTTGGGTTTGGCACTCGAACAAAGCTTTTAATTAAGAATGTTAACATTTACTGTGCGATGGGGGTGGGGGCTGGTGGTAATCTCTTCTCGGCGCTGGGTCTATTATCTCGTTTGAACTTCCTTTGTTCCCGCCCAAGGGAATGTGGGTTGCGTTCGCTGTGTTTTTTTTTCGGTCATAGTCAAATGTTAGTTCTTGTCAAACAGAATGAAACTGGTTAGGGGGTCTTTCCGTGTTTGTCGTCGCTGGTCCTTTGAAACTGATTGAGGCGTGCACCATGCGATCTAATTCATGGGGTTTGTCAGTTCTAACCTGGATAGGGACTGGCCTCTGGTTGGGAAATATTTGCCGAGTCAACGTCCGTTGAGGTCACCGTGCTGCTTAACCTCCAAGTGCTGCATTCTAGCTGAGGCGACAGAAAGCGTCTGTTGGTTGAATCGGATTAAAATCGTGGTTAAGCGTTTAAGGCTCTGTCTCCCAACACCTCCTGTTGCCCTCAAGCGGTTAGTCTCGGGTGCCCAGTATCGTGACTATGAGATAGGGACTCTTTCCCTCAGGAGTCTTCCTAGATGGAATCAGCGGCAGCATATTCAGTGCCAGTCAGGCCGAACTAAGACTTAGTGAACCCCTTCGAGGTCTACTAGAACACATGTCAATAAGTATCCTTCGCTCAAGAAATATTTAGCCTCAACGGCCTTATTGCTCAACATCAATGCGGCTTGAGGCTAAGAAAACTCTACTATTCCAGAAAGTACCGGAAAGGGCAAAAGACCCAGCAGGAGTTTCAAATCAATACGCATATGTTGTAAGGGAGGAGCTTTCAACAATTTCTATTCTACAACTTTCCATACAACTCACGTGGGGAAGTTGGGCATTATTTACTTACTAACTTACTTACTAACTTACTTACTAACTTACTTACTTACTTACTTACTTACTTACTTACTTGCTTGCTTGCTTACTTACTTACTTACTTACTTACTTACTTACTTACTTACTTACTTATTTACTCACTTACTCACTTACTTACTTACTTACTTACTTACTTACTTACTTACTTACTTGCTTGCTTGCTTACTTACTTACTTACTTACTTACTTACTTACTTACTTACTTACTTATTTACTCACTTACTTACTTACTTACTTACTTACTTGCTTGCTTGCTTACTTACTTACTTACTTACTTACTTACTTACTTACTTACTTAATTACTTACTTACTTACTTACTTACTTACTTACTTACTTACTTACTTAATTACTTACTTACTTACTTACTTACTTACTTACTTACTTACTTACTTATTTACTGATTTACTTACTAACTTACTTACTTATCAGGCCAACGACCCGAAGGAGCCAAGCCTGAGCAATTGTTGCTTTCCATTGGTGACTGTCCTGGACACGCTGCTTCCAGTCATCAAGGCCAAGCTGTCTTACAGCCGCGATGACTTGGTCCTTGTACCGGAGGTTCGGTCTTCCTCTCCTTCTCGAACCAGGAGGCTCTGATTCGAAGACCCTCTTTGCTAGAGCGTTGTTTGATTTTTGCTTTCTGGACTACATCCACAACCTTGTACAGCTCGTAGAGTTCGCGGTTGTGTCTTCTCCTCCATTCGCCTTCCTCGCAGACGGGACTACATATCCGAAGGAGAATTTTTCTTTCGAAGGCACCAAGAATCAGCTCTGAAGTCTGGCTTACTGTCCAGCTTTCGGCTCCATAAAGCAGGACTGGCAGAATAGAGTTTTTGTAGAGCTTAGTCCTTCGAGTCAGGAGTGTCGAGCCTAGTTTTTTAGACTAACCGAAGTAGTTCCGTCGGTTGGCCTGTCTCCATATTGCCCGCATTCAGCCGTCCATCGTCGGGCGCCACTTGTGAATTTTTCGAAATACCAATCCAAGTAGCATCAAATTTTCAAACATCCTTATCTCCAACCAGAGATCATTTGGATTGTTTTCCGATCCTGTTCCCCCTCCCCCATTTCCACCCCGTTCACTTCCAATTCCTTCCTACTTACAAGAATGTGCCATAATCGTTCGATTCAAATGATCTTTGTGCCGCTCTCAATATCCGATGTCTGATTTCCTCAATTTCAAATATTCCATGGACTCAGCCAAGCCATTAGTCCGCATCAGCAGACGAAAGTGAATTGGACTCCTCATCGCTGTCAATCTGACCCCCATCCTCGTCCCCTAATCAGCTTCCGTACTCGACAGCACAAAAGGAAAACGCATTCAGTTTCGAATTTCAATTCAAATGTCCGCTCCGGCTGCTCCGTCGTCGATGAAGCACTGTGCAGCCCTGCCGAACAGATAAGTCTTCGAGTGAATAACTGAAATCTATAGTCCATTCATCTCGAGTGAATTTCAGAAACTTGTTCAAACATCTAATCCCCCGGCCAAGCCTTTGTCGTGCCAGTGAAACTCTAATACGGCTGCGAGAGTTTGAGTTCATAAACATTCCTTGGGCGGATTTGCATGCAAGGTCCTCCCACCGGGTGGCGGACGTCTAAGGATAACGTATCGTGTGAACTGTTGCAGTCGTCCGAACTCGCATGGCGTCTGCCGGCGGAGAGGGAGTGGCGGCGGACTAATCGGAGTCGAGGGGTGAGCTTGAGGAGATCCCATGATTTATATATTTTCGGGTGAAAGTTTCGCTTCGTCGAAAATATGAGAGAAACTTTTGTTGTCGGATGTTATTATTTTCTGTTTCGGGTTTGATTTCCCTTTTCAATCGACATCTAGTTGCACTTTAAGTCTGAGTGCTGTGTGTCGGGATTGTTGGGAGCTAAGTGGGGGAGGAGAAGGACAGTCTGTTGAACAGGGTGCCGGTCGAAAATGGGAGCCACTTGAGAGGTGCAGTCAATTAGGTGGTTGAATGGACATTGTTGGTTGCCCTCAATAAAAGAGAGAGATTCCTGTTTAAGTTGACACACGACCTCACTTCACCGGGCACTGGGTTGCTTCTACAATGTTGATCTAATGGCTGCAGCGAACGTCTTTGGCAAGGCTGAAATGAATGTGCCAGGACCTCGACTTGGGAGGCGACGGACTTGTAAAGGTAACGAAGACGGAACAGGAGCAATGGCTTGTAGATGCGTTGCTGGATTAAAAGGTAAAATTAATAAATTTAAGTTTAATCAGGATAATCAGCGATTTTCGAACCATGCGTTCGTCCTGGCAGGAATGTTGCTCATCGACATTCTTGTAGACGAATTACGTACAGTGTATCACAGGCGTACCCAGGATAGGCCCGATAACAAGCAAATAAAAAAGAGAGCCGGCAGCATCTAGAAAAGGGGCAGGTAGACCCACAAAATAACGATAAGCAGCTGTAGCTACCAACAAAAGTTTGGCCACGATAGCCCCGAATGTCCAGACGCGGAGCATGCAGAGAAAAATTTCCAAATCCAGATGAACTCGAATTCTATATGATAAGATCGGAGACTGGGCAGATGTTTGATCCTCCATATCAAGTGTGCAGAATTCACTAAGAACGGAGGAGTTGCCCAGGAACTACATTATTTTCTTTGCCACGGTGTTCGCTGAATAGATCTTTGACACACACACTATGTCTTCAAATCTACAG
This sequence comes from Eristalis arbustorum, assembly GCA_916610145.1. Lineage (NCBI taxonomy): Eukaryota > Metazoa > Arthropoda > Insecta > Diptera > Syrphidae > Eristalis > Eristalis arbustorum. Next base: position 66,408,037 of record OU744318.1, on the reverse strand, counting down.
CTCCTCCCGTTCCCCAATCGCAATGCATGCGTTCCTATAGGACAGTGTCGGATAAGGCCCCCTATTCATATGCGCACTTTACTTGATTCCAAACAGGGTGCGTGGTACGGGTGTTAAAGTCAACGAAAAAACGGATGTCAGAGCTCCCTACACACAACGAACACGTTCAAGATCCACCAGGAAGGGTCTGGAGGGCTCAGATTTAGACATTGGATGGACGACGGGGCCCTATATCCGACTTTCAGCAAGAAATGATCGTCAACGATCAGTTTTACTCAGTCAATCTATCAGTTTAAAATCCATTCGACATCTGCTAGCTGAGTGCCCTGTCTTAGCAAGAGCAAGGATAGACTTTCCAAGCAAAAACGCAGTTCTACATATACAGCTGAGATTGTACAAAGGTACAATTGAAGTGAAGAGTTCTCTGAGATACAAAAAGGAGAGTACATTTGGATGTCTTTTTAAGAGACCACGCGTAGTTATTATTGTTATTTAGTATGTAACCAATCTTCATGGAAAGATCCTGCAAATTAAGCCTCAGTGTGCGTGACAGAATAGATCAGGAAGTCAGTCGCAGATACCAGTAGCAGCGGTCTAAGCAGTGATCCAAAATCAAGCCTTTATAATTGGTCTTGTAGGGGGCAGCATAATCGTGGGACTGTTAGATTAGTTTACCATCTTCCACCACTTCCTTAATTACAGGCTCTCTCTTAACGAGATGGCTGAGTATTTTCACATTCATCTCATGTGGGTGCCGGGACACTGCGACATAACAGAAAACTGCAAGCCCGATGAACTCACCAGGTGTGGTACAACCTCATCCCTATCAATAGCAGGGGTACCACCTTCCATGCCGATCGCTACAGCCTATCATCTTTTAAAGATTCATACAATTAAAACCACCAATGACAAATGGCTAGAAGGCACCACCTGCCTTAAAACAAAAGAAATCTGGCCATCACTCAACCTAAAACGGTCACTCAGTCTACTTGGACTCAGCAAGCCCTCATTAAGGACCCTCATAGGAGTCATAACCGGGCACTGTGCAATTGGCACTCAAGCTCGCAGGATGGGTGCCCCATACAATAATTTTTGCAGTAGCTGCATGGATGAAGAGGAGGGAGAAAAAAATCATCACCTACTCTGTGCTCTTGCTTGTCGTAGGTTCCTACACCTAGGAGCCTACTACTCCAGCGGCCTCAATGAGCTAAACAGCGCCATCATAGGCCAGATAAATCGCTTCACTAGAAGCACCAACTGGTTCCAGTGTTAGGAGAAGCGCGTGGTATCACAATGAACCTACTCTGGCCTAAGTGTGAGTGCCCTCAGCAGTCAACCACTATAACCAACCCTTACCTAACCTAAATTAGATTAGGCAAATGACCGTCACAGCTGAATCTGTTGTGAGCCACTTAGCTCTTGTTTGGATCCGAATCCTCGTTAGCCAGGGATCTAGCTACCACTTAAGAAATACCTGTTCTTATCCAAGTGTATTCTTCAGAGATTGTCCATAACATACAGTGTATAATCAGTTTCTTGGATTTCTTTGATGTTTCTTCTAGGCAGCTGAATGAGTAGTATCCCTGCAAATTCTTCCTTGCTCTTGCGAGGGCTGCACAGGTGCCAAGATAGTAGTACGGTTCCAGTTTTATCCCTGAAACTTCGGCAAAAATCGTTCTGGGGAGTGAGAAAATGTCCTTCCCGATTATACTCCTGTTAAACCCTAAACCCTTAAGACTGAATTGAGGAGGGCCCAACGAACCTCCTGGAGACTATTTTGTGGTAAAATCGAAGAAGTCTCCGAGGCTTCCAGGCTAAGAAAGATTCTAGCACCATCCCTTAAATCACCTAGCTTCCTACAAAAACCTGACGGAACCTGGACCACATCCAGTGAGGAAACCCTCAGTCTCCTTGTCGAGTCGCACTTTCCGGGCAACTTCTCGATTAGAGCCAATAAGGAAGTCGTATCTCCTCCAAAAACTCCATGCGACCTTATAAATGTCAGCCACACTACTATCATGTGGGCACTGACAAGCTTCAATCCCTTCAAGTCAGCGGGACCTGACGGTATCATCCCTGCGGAGCTTCAAAGAACAGCTAACCTCATCATGCCTTGGATTCTCAACATATTCAAAGGCTGAATGAGTCTCAGTAATGTCCCCAGCTCCTGGAAAAGGGTCAATGTAATGCACCTAGGAGCCTACTACTTCAGCGGCCGTAACGAGCTAAAAAGTGCCAGCATTGGCCAACTAAATCGTTTCGTTAGCAGTAACAACTGGTTCCAGCGTTGGGAGAAGTCAATCCGCGGGGTATCCCAATGGGCCTACTCTGGACTAAGTGTGACTGCTCTGCAGCAGTCAGCCACTACTACCTAAACTTACCTAAATCCTAGGAGTGTACATGCCTTTCATAGATTAATGAAGGGCCAAGTCCGCTTTAATGTCTTACAAGTGTCTATTTCCATCCATCTCGTGGTGATAATTCTGATGTTAATTATTCCTTGAATTTGAGAGCAAAGGGTCTTTTGACCAATTGGCAGACCAACCCCAGTTCTCGACGGCGTTGCCATTGTTCCCCTGAGCGATAGTCAGAAGATTTTTTTCATATTAGAACATATAGACTTGTGTCCACATTCTTGAAGCCCTCCTGAATGTCTAGGGGTGCGAACAATAGATGAGCTGTCTATCGGATTCTTTGACAGTAAGCTGGCATCACCTAGGATAGCTTTGGAGTCTGTCTGGAGTACACTGCATTGAATAGACAGTCGACGGGACAGAGAAAATGCTATTCCAACTTTTCCGACTGGCAGGCTGTCTCCATCTTTTGCCCAGTCCCCCCTGTCTGGGATCAGCCAGATTTCCAGTCCAGATTCGAAATCGGAAAGAGGATTTAGACGAACCTATATTAAAAAAGTCAAGCTGTGTGCTCAGGCAAGGCTTTCACCATTCAAATTAATTTTATGTGATTTGTCTAAAATCAAAAAAGAAGTCTTAATGAATCATCCATCGTTATATGGACCTACCTTGCCATTTAGGGCCTAATTCCGCCCACACCAACCCTTCCAGTAAATCACCTGCCCCACATCGCATGCATTCTGCCATCCTTCCGTTCGCATTCTATCCCCCATCCACACTTCCCACACGCTGCACCCAGATCCTTCCAATCGCACGCCCAATTCAAGTTCCCCATCCTTAGGCTGCGGCATAAATCCATCCGCACACAGACCCTCATCAGGGAATTTATTTGATTCGTTTCGAAACAACGTAGGTGCCAATGTGGGCCACCGAGACTATGCACGCGCTTCGCCGTCGTACTTATCAAACGAGGACGAACCACTCCCACGTGGTAACCCGCATCGTTGTGTCTGGGAATTTGGACGACTTTTTGCGGTGAATCCTCACGTGTGTGCCGCGAACACGATTTGGGGCGAGCAATAAAATGCGTAATGAGCCACATTCACGCTACACCGCCGGCCTGAACGGGAGACGATGAGATGGCCCCAGAGTGTGCACCTTCTTTCCCACCACACTGTGCTCGCCTCCGTCAGGCAAGCGCCGCTTCAGCTATTTCCACGGAGCAAGATACCCCCATCTCCGAGGCAGGGAGCGCTATCTGAATAAGACTGCCGCTCTGCCGCTGCTAATGTCGGAAGCAGCAGTGTTTTGCTTTCATATTTTCCCTCGGAAAACAAAAACAATAATCGACGAACGAAGACACACACTCACGATGGATTCGAAGGAGCCCACTCATTCGCCGCACTGCTTGACGTCGAGCATGGCAAGAGAAGACGGGCGGGACGACGTTGCGACGAGGGACTCATTGAAATGTAAAAAGTTTCCATATCGAATGCATTCATAACTATTTATGCACACATACGAGTGTTTGTTTGTTTGTTTGTTTGCTTGTGTGTACACACTTGAATTATGCACACGCACAACTGCACAAGGACGCTGCGAATGCGGATGCGGATGCGGATGCTGTGGCGTGTGATTTTCTATGGAAGCGCCGGAGAGGAAGGTGTAGCTATGAATTTTGTCAGTTGATTTGTACTCGAAGGAGGACGAAAGGAGGTTCTATGTACGTACATAGGTGGCTTGAGGGATGCTAAGGATTACACAAGGAATCGCTGGAATATGATGCATGAGGACAGTGGGCCGTGCGAGTTTGTGGACACCTGTCGAGTTGTATGGTGTCATCGAAGTCTGTATGTCCCTGTTTGAAGAACATACCTCAGTCTGAACTGCAACCCGAGAGCTACGTTTAGGCCAAGCTTTGGATCGTCTAATAAACGCAGGTCGTGTTGAAGCTTGCCAAGGAAATGGCAGAATTTTGGGAGTTACAAGAAGGTTGAGGGCGACATTAACGAATATCCAAGCGTGCTAGAGACTGCGAGACTTGAGGAGACTGACTCTCTTTTAGTAGATCGGTCAGTATCCGAGGCAAATAGTCGTCTCTGAACAAATTTTTTTTGCGTGGTGAGGGCGTTAACCCTACGCACAACACCCAGCTGGGAGGCCAGGCCCATTTGTTTTACCCTTGGGCGAAGGGTCCGGATGACTCCGGTATCGGTAACCTCGCTGAGGTTATGAGTGCCGCGGTTGACCCTGCATGATAGGGTTTCTCCGCCGCCAACTCTACTCCAAAATCCCGATATGACCTTGAAGGCAACCTTTTAATCTGAGCTCCGAATATGTCAGAGTAGCTCTAAAAGGGGGTGTACCGGGTAGCTCTGGATGTCGCCGTTGGCTAATCTGATGATAAGCTCCTCCGCCGCCATCCGTAGAGAAGATGAGCCCTGATACAGACTCATCCACTGTCCCCCTCTCTCGTTTGCAGCCGCCAATGACGTCCCACGGGGGTTGGGTACCCCATCGTCAGTCGAAGATGCTCGGCTCCCGGATTTCACCACGGGGAGGTGAGAGTAGGAGTTCATTGACAGAGGCTAAGTGCAGACGCCTGTGCCTGCATAAGTCGCTTGTCAACGCTTCGAAATCCGAATTTTGCTAACATTGAGACGGAAGCGGCTAAAATGGGTCTGGCGGTGAATGAGGGCAAAACGAAGTATATGCTGTCCTCAAAAAAGGACATACAACATCGACGTCTTGGACAGAGCGTCACAATGGGCAGCTATAACTTCGTGGTAGTCAAGGACTTCACTTACCTCGGCTCCGGAGTAAACTGTACTAATAACATCAGTACCGAGATCAAGCGTAGGATAACTCTTGCCAACCGCTGTTTCTTCGGGCTCAAGAGGAAATTGAGTAATAGAGCCCTCTCTCGAAGAACCAAGGTGACTCTATATAAGACCTTGATCATCCCAGTTCTGCTTTACGGCGCGGAGGCATGGACAATCTCGAAAGCGGATGAAGAAGTCCTTGGTCTCTGGATCTTTGGTGCTGTTTGTGTTGACGGGTTCTGGAGGAGAAGATTCAATCACGAACTGTACGGGCTGTACAGCGACATGAGCCTAGTTAGGCGTCTACGGATTCAACGCCTACGGTGGCTAGGTCATGTAGAGCGTATGGACACCACAGCTCCGGCCCGAAGAATCTTCGAATCCGAACCTGTCGGCCAACGCAACAGAGGACGCCCGCGTTTAAGGTGGCGCACCCAATTGGAGAAGGACCTCAACCAACTTGGTGTGCGAAACTGGAGACAGCTAGCCAGGGATCGCGCTAGTTGGAGAGGCATGTTTGCTGAGGCCCAGGTCCACCCCGGACTGTAGCGCCACACAAAGAAGAAGAACACTCTTGTAGACGAGGTCGTCTATCATTTCTCAAGAAGGCACAAAGCCCGACACCCACATCCAGCTGCCAGCAACAAGTTGCATGCAACAGCCAAGTATCTCGTACCAGCTAAATATTAATGGACCTAGGGCACAAGCTGATGGCATAAGTTGAGCGTCATTAGCTCTATATACCAACAGAAAGGATGGAAGGATGTTCTATAAGATATATATCCTTCCGATGTCGGGGACGGCCCCGGCTCGTTGGAGTTGACTCTCCACTGTGCTTGCCGCCTTTTTCTCACATCTTAACCCACCTTGGTTTTGGCAAAGTGTTCCCGAACCGTGTTTATGGAAACCCCAAGATGTCGCGTGTCTTCTTCGGTGAGTTCCCCTGCTCTCGCCTTCTTTACCGATAATTCGTCCCGTCGCCTGGCTTCGGCACATCCTTCAGCCACTGCATGTGCCCTAAGTGTCTCCGCCGTGTGGTCAATGATCGGTATCCATTTGTAGGTTCACTTTAAGCCACTGCTGGACTACAGTTTGCGCCCAGTAATCTTCGAGCATGTCTGGCTTCCGTCTGGCACTATGACCTTGCGCAGCGACCTGAATTGGTTTTCCGTCACCTCGGCGAGCACTATACCCACGGTCTGGCAACTCCCTCCTCCGAATCCGCTCAATCACCTTTGGTCGTCCTCGTACTTGATCCCGTCATTGTCAGCAATGAGCAGGGCAAGATGACTCTCATCACTGCTCAGGTCAATAAACGCTGAGACCTGGTGTCCATTCACTGTGCCGTCCTTGACGTATTCGGTCCTGCTGAGGTGTCTGTACGCTGTGCTCTTTTCGGGATTCACCAGGCCCTGTCCAGGACTGCTCTTCCTCACCGGTAGCTGCGACCTACGGTTTGGTCTAGTCCGTCCCAGTGACCAACTCCGAAACCCTGCTTCCGGACAGAGATCTCTGGTACGACGACTCCCTTTCGTAAGGCTATGATGATACACAGATGGATCCAAGTCGGAAGATGGCGTTGGAAGCGGACTTTTCTCGGACTGCCTAAGTCTGTACAAATCCGTTCGCCTTACCGATCACTGCAGCGTCTTCCAAGTGGAAGCCATGGCAATTAGCGAAGCCCTGTCCTGGCTGAGGTGAAATGTGATATCCGCCCGTGATATCTTCAACTTTAGGGATTGCTCCATGGCACTGTTGTCTTTAAGCTTAAAAATCGACTGCCATGCATCTCTTAACGACATAACCGAGCATTCGCCTGTGCTTTGATATATTCCGGGAAACTGTAAAGCTGACGAACTTGTTAATCACGTAACTAGGCTGCCAGTTGATAGAATCTCTCGTAACCTAGGCAGTCCTGTAGCTACCGCTAAATAACAACTTATAGCAGTAACCTCTTCTTGTTCTTCTTATAGCGCTACAGTCCGGGGTGAACATGGGCCTCAGCCAACAAGCCTCTCCAGCTTGCACGATCCTTAGCCAGCTGCCTCCAATTTCGCACTCCAAGTTGAGTTGAGGTTGAGGTCCTTCTCCACTTGAGTGCGCCATCGGCTTCGAGGTCGTCCTCTATTGCGTTGTCCCACTGATTCGGAGTCCAAGATACACCACACAGAAAAGCCAGCCCCTTCAGACATCCTTTTCAGTCCTCAAACTTTTCCGCCACACTGTGCATCGCATCGATTGTGAATGGCATGAAATGCAAAGCATTTGTTCCTTTCTGCTTGTCTGCACGGATGAATATTTGTCACACGCACACGCAGCCAGAGAGAGGGACAGAGCAAAGCCCGTCATCCGGTCTCATTCGTTGTCTAATTATATCAAAATCGAATTCGATTCAGGCGTTTTGATTGATAATGGAATTAAGCAGCAAATCGCTGAACGCAGTCGGATGCGTCCGAATGGCTGGCTCACCAAGTGCACTCGTGTGTCCTGCCGCCATTCAAAGGCATTCAACGATTGATTTTCGCATCGAGAGAGACGAACTGTAAACTATTCGAATTGAAACCAAAATGAATTGCTACTCAGTTGGTTGCCTCGGGCTGCCGACTGGTTACTGGTGGACGCTCCACCTTGGTGCCGATAAAAAGTTTTGTATTCCCGGCGGACAAAGGAGCTTAGTCGTTGTTGAGCGTTGAATGGATGTGATAAATGATTGGCAATGTAAGGAAACGAAATGCAATTTTGCAGTGCTTGAGGAATTTCTTTCAATTTGTTGCCACTTAATCGCTGGTGGCGCCGGAAGTGCTCTCGAAGAATGCCAGTGGTGATGGGGCACTTAGCGATGTGCTACTTAGGAGAACGTAGACACCGTGGTCCTTTATGATTGTGATTTTCGGGGAGGGAGGGGGGAAGGAAGTCGCAGGTGTTTGAATTCACCGAGGGTGCATGCTTCTTTGTTTTACACAGTCAAGGAGAGGCCAGGAGTCGAGTGCTTCACACAGCAAAAGGTAATTTTGTGCGATTTAGTTTTTTCTTATAATCTCACGAGAGGTAGTGCAAGTTCATTGGCGGCGTTCTTTAAGAACAAATCCGTCTTGCATAAATCCACAATAGACAATAGACAAATCCAAATAGAGATCTCCATCGACTCTTGCGGCTCTTGCTTCTCAGGACTTATGCCCAGGCGCAACCAAGCTCGTTTTTGGACATTTTTCTACCACCTAGTCCTGGGTCTTTCAATGGCATTTAGTACAAGCCTCGGAAGACGTGATGAGGGGGACACGTTTCCAAACCATCGTGGTATAGCTTTTTCCGTTCGGAGAAGTAGCTGCTCGATATTGAGTTCCCATGTACTGCCGTACAAACCTCAGGACCCGTTGAAACCTGCATGGGATTTCGGCAAGGAGATGCGCTGTCGTGTGATTACTTCAATTTTGTACTGGAGAAGATAGTGCGGCGGGCAAAAGTCAACACGGAAGGCACTATCTTCTACAAGTCCGTCAAGCTGTTGGGATACGCTGATGATATCGACATTATCGCGCGGTCCCAACGCGCCGTTGTGGAAGCTTTCACGGCAATTGAGGAAAAAGCGAAACGAGCTGGTCTAAAGGTCAACGAGGACAAAACCAAATATATGCTGTCGAGCAAACAACGATCCGACGCACACCACCTAGGCCAAAACGTCACAATCGACAGCTACAATTTCGAGGTTGTAAAGGTGTTTGTCTTCGAATCCGAACCTGTGGGGCAACAGAGGACGACCGGGTTTAAGGTGGCGCACCCAAGTGGAGAAGGACCTCAACCAACTTGGTGACAGCCAGCCAGATATCGCGCTAGTTGGAGAGGCTTGTTGGTTGAGGCCCAGGTCCACCCCGGACTGCAGCGCCACACAAAGAAGAGAAGAAGAAAGAAGTTTGTCTACCTCGGGGCAAACGTAAACTCCACAAATGACATCGTAGTGGAGATGGGACGGGGAATCTCCCTTTTCAACGTATACTACTTCGGTCTGTCAAAAGAACTGGGCTCGACACTCCTGACTCGAAGGACCAAAGTCATGCTCTACAAAACCCTCATACTGCCTGTCCTACTTTAAGAAGCCGAAAGCTGGACAGTAAGCCAGACTGCAGAGCTGATTCGTGGTGCCTTCGAAAGAAAAATTCTCCGTCGGATATGTAGTCCCGTCTGCGAGGAAGGCGAATGGAGGAGAAGACACAACCGCGAGCTCTACGAGCTGTACAAGGTTGTGGATGTAGTCCGGAAGGCAAAAATCAAACAACGCTCCAGCAAAGAGGGTCTTCGAATCCGAGCCTCCTGGTTCGAGAAGGAGAGGAAGACCTTGATGACTGGCAGCAGCGTGCCCAGGACCGTCACCGATGGAAGGCAGCAATTGCTCAGGCTCAGACCCTTCATGGATCGTCTGCCTGATAAGCAATTAAGTGAGTTCTGCCCTGCTTCTCACCCTATTCCGGCAAGTAACTCCCACAACTGCACGAAATATCATCTCAGCAGCTTGTATGACGTGGACAAGTATTTATTATGTGGAAAGCCTGCACCCGGAGCACGTCATGCTTTGAATGCCTTCCAAGCGGGTTGCAAACATTGCAAACAGCGTGAATTCACTGCCAAGCATTGTCTTCTTATGATGTCAAACTAATTTAGGGCTTCCGCAGGTCTCCGTTGTGCCTCCGCTGATTTGTCTCACATATGTTCTGTAAAAACTCTACTCTTAATTTATTTAGTATATTTTGAAAAACTCCTGGCACCTCGCACGTCTAGTCACATAGGTGGCTCGATCGGATAAGGAGCGATAAACGAAGGCAAGTTTGACAGGCCAAGCAGAAGTCGCTCACTCCTGCTCGGCCCGAAACCGTTGTCGGTGCTGCCAAAATTTGCTTGCGCTTCAGATAAATTATTCATACGAATTATGTAATCTATTAAAGTTCATAACTCGTCTTTTTCATCTTGCACGACATTTCGAAAGACTGGTTGATAAAACTGATGAGTAATTCGACTGCGTGGCCCGTGGTGTTGTGGGTATGTGCGTCGACCCCAACCTCGACGTCGTAGGTTCGATTCCAGCTCTGAGCGACAAAATTAATTTTCGCGACTCTTTTGAGTCACTGACAATGCTCAAAGAGTATTTCCTGTCTAAAGAAAACTTCTCAAACAAAGCCCTTCGGAGTCGGCATAAAACTGTATGTCCCTTCCACTCGTGAGAGAACTATAGCACGCACAACACGAGTGGTTGCTGGAAGGCTAGGCCCTGGCCCTCTATGGGCTGTAGCGCCACCCATATTATTATATATAATTCGACTGCAGAGCTGACTCCTTCAGGGGCTGTCAGGCATTCTAGAAGCATGTTGCCTGTCTAGTAAAGGACTTGCCATTTGCCAAGCGTGGGCTATGAGAGGGCTTCTTTGCATGTACTGAACTGAACTGAAACGAGATTATGAACTGAATTTCCAGAATTAATTGGTTGTGGTCAACCCGACCGTAAGTTGTGTGGGTGGGACCGCCAATTTCGAAATTGGAGGCAGCCAGTTATTTCTACAAAATTTACCAGATTGTTGACTGGTGGGTTTTTTGTGTTGACTTGTGTATTGCTAAGAACGTTTAGGGTGTCACAGAAGAAGAAGCCTTCAGCTCTTGTCCTTGAACTAAAGTAAGGGTTGGCAGGAGAGCCGCAGATGAGGTTTTGGATGCATCTACGTGTAGGCAGCTTCTGCAGAAGTCGTTGGAGAATAGGTTTTGCATGGACGCCTTACATGCTTCCTTCTGTGTTCACTACCATGAATGCAAACTAGACGGTTTGAATTAAATATGATATCATAGAGAGCTTCCTCCAATTTAATGTCGGAGCTACCCCACAGATTATGGTGGGCGTTTGCACCACAACCCAGGATCAAATTTCTCGTTATTGGTTGAATAGCTTCAATTAGCGCTCTCAATCCCTCCCAGGATATGTCCACGCTATCTCTGTGAAGCAGGTACGCAGATGCTAGTAAACACTGTAGGCAGTTGTAATCTTTTCCTCTCACTTCCATCGACAACGACCCCCAGAGCTGAAATGTTATAACAACAGAGCATGTAGGTATTTCCGTAGACCAATGCATCCTCAAATCTCACATTTGTTCATGCTACAGAGAGTGTTATAGTTTCTGTACCCTAGCCCCTCCTCCTTATATTCTCTTATTCAATGCACATGGACTGGGGCCACATCTAGGTGCTCCTTGAAGAACTGTCGGTGGCGATTGTACTGTGATGCAGATTCATTGATTCACTAGAAGAAGAGCTTGGCGTTTCTTAAAAAAAAGCTCCAGCCATATTCGAACCGGATTTCGCAGCTAACTGATCCGTTTGGTATTGCGTTTATTTTTCGTTCACATTTGGTATATAATAATAATATGGGTGGCGCTACAGCCCGCTGAGGGCCAGGGCCTAGTCTCTCAGCAACCACTCGTGATGTGCGTGCTATTGTTCTCTCACGAGTGGAAGGGTTTTATGCCGACTCCGAACGGCCAAGTTTGAGAAGCTTTTTCTAGACAGGCAATACTCTTTGAGCATTGTCAGTAACTCGAAAGAGGTAAGGCCGTGAAAACTAGTTGTGCCGCACAGAGCAGGAATCGAACCTACGACGTTGAGGTTGGGGTCGACGCACATACCCACCGCATTTTTATAGTAGAGCGAGTGATCACAAACATCTCCATCACATCATGTGTGGCAGCCTTCGACAACCGGGGCGTATAATGTACTTCCGTCACTGAGAAGGATATTGTCATCGACGGATCCTCCTTAAGCGGATGTGGAATGTCATTTGTAATGATGATATAACTCTTGTACTCAATCTAGCTGATAATCGTCCATCTCGACATTGGGATACGAATTTCTTCTTTCTCCAGGCCCTCAATTGGAATACAGATTCTAGACTTCGGTGTCCCTAGAAGGACATCTCGCAGTGCAGCATCCCTCCCTGCCGACAGTTGGCCTTAACCGCCAAACTATCGTAAGCGACAAAATGAACATTATACTGGCAATGTCTGAGCTAAAATCTAGACTTATATTGTGTTCTTTGCAAGTTTAAGTTGGGATGTTTTATGAAAACAAAAACAGTGACGCAGAACGCTTAATTGAATAAACTATCGAACTGCATCACTAACTCATTTTTTTGCGATCGAAAATTGTATGTCAGTTTTGCCATCTTACGTTCTCGAGCCTTTGCGCCTCCATTCCTGCGAATGTGGTCTAATGTCGCTTAAGTTACAGCTTTCTCGATCTTTTTACCAACACTCGAAGTAATACTGGCCTTAAAAATTTCGCTACAGGAAGCTGCGGTGGGTGCACGGATACCTCGTCTTACGAGGCTCTCGTTTTAGTTTGACGCACCTACGCAGTATACCACCACCTGGACTTATGTAGCTGATGAATGAACATCAGGCGCAGAAGTGAATGCGTGTCAGTTCGGATTTCTAGTCTTCTGCAGTGTGATGTGCCTCAACAACAACCCACCAGTGTCTGGTTGAATCTTCTCTTCCAGGTGCCAGAAACTCACGACAACATCACAGTCTTCTCCATACCTAACTTTTAGAGAATTGTCTCTAGCTCTGCACCGTAAAGTAGAATTTGGAAACTAAGGAATCTCTTGGATGGCTCCCAATACTAAACCAAACCACTTGCAAATGCAACGTAAATTACTGTATAATCAACATTTTGGCATCCCATATCACGTGTGTAAACCTTGCAGCACCATCCCCTCCCGGCGCAGCTATTCACATCACCCACTTCCCAGTAACACCGATCATCCTCGTCTACCTTCAAGTCACTTTGCACGTCCTTCTGCCTCATTCTTCCACTGAACCGGTCCCGCTAAGGTCCCATTAACCTAAAACCCGTATCATTATCAAGGTTTCGGTTAATTTTTCCACAGCCCTGCACACCGTGTACTCTTGGCATATTGCCCATTACTCCTCCTTCTTAACACAGACAGGCAATTAAAAAAATCAACATCTCCCGGCTCCATGCAAGGGTCCGTTTACATCCTTGAGCCACTTGCGTCCTCATCATCTCTCCCATCCAGCGGCCTGTGCTGCCTAGCTACGTGGCACCTCTGCCAAAATCATCGAGGAAAATGCTTTGTCATTGGAGCATATCCAAAGCAGTGGTGCGACATTGAATACATAGCTGCTCTAGCTGGACAACACTGCAGTACAACGGTGCAAGCCACCCACAGAGTCACACGTGTGGGTGTCACAAAGAAGGACCACCCGCTTCATCCAGTGGCAAAAGGTAGGGAAGAAGGTTGAGTGAAATTCGTACGTAACCCATTAGGGGTGCTTGTAACCTGAGTTGATTGCTTAAGAAATGCTGTGTCTTTGATGGGCAAACACCCCTCGTTGTGTGAGATCAGGGCTAACGAACTTGGTTTCAATGGAATATACTGTAATATTAAAATGAAGGTCGTTTTTGCAGCCACATGCATTTTGATCAATGTTTTGGGTAAGTCCTTTTCCCTGACAGCTTGGAGTGCATCCGGCAACATTGGGATTTTGACCCCAAAATCCAGGCAGTGGTTAGTAAGGCACTTCTGACGGATTTCCTGCCTCATCTTCCAGCAGCCACGGCGGCCCTATTAGGCCTACCAACGACTCGCGCATACCTGTTTCCATGTTTTCTTACGTGTATTATTCGATACTGATTCATTTCAAAGCATTTCGCAACATCGAAAATGTCATCATCTCATCTTTCAAATGCTTCAAAAATTCACAGCGGCCCTATTTGGCCTACCAACGACTCGCGCATACCTGTTTCCATGTTTTCTTACGTGTATTATTCGATACTGATTCATTTCAAAGCATTTCGCCACATCGAAAATTTCAATCAATTTGACATAGCCGGCATCGTCGAATTTGTTCGTTTTTCACCCTCATCTTTCAAATGCCACAGCGGCCCTATTTGGCCTACCAACGACTCGCGCATACCTGTTTCCATGTTTTCTTACGTGTATTATTCGATAATGATTCATTTCAAAGCATTTCGCCATATCGAAAATTTCAATCAATTTGACATAGCCGGCATCGTCGAATTTGTTCGTTTTTCACCCTCATCTTTCAAATGCCACAGCGGCCCTATTTGGCCTACCAACGACTCGCGCATACCTGTTTCCGTGTTTTCTTACGTGTATTATTCGATACCGATTCATTTCAAAGCAGTTCGCCACATCGAAAATTTCAATCAATTTGACATAGCCGGCATCGTCGAATTTGTTCGTTTTTCACCCTCATCTTTCAAATGCCACAGCGGCCCTATTTGGCCTACCAACGACTCGCGCATGCCTGTTTCCATGTTTTCTTACGTGTATTATTCGATACCGATTCATTTCAAAGCATTTCGCCACATCGAAAATTTCAATCAATTTGACATAGCCGGCATCGTCGAATTCGTTCGTTTTTCACCCTCATCTTTCAAATGCCACAGCGGCCCTATTTGGCCTACCAACGACTCGCGCATACCTGTTTCCATGTTTTCTTACGTGTATTATTCGATACCGATTCATTTCAAAGCAGTTCGCCACATCGAAAATTTCAATCAATTTGAGATAGCCGGCATCGTCGATTTTTTCCGTTTTTCACCCTCATCTTTCAAATGCCACAGCGGCTCTATTTGGCCTACCAACGACTCGCGCATACCTGTTTCCATGCTTTCTTACGTGTATTATTCGATACCGATTCATTTCAAAGCATTTCGCCACATCGAAAATTTCAATCAATTTGACATAGCCGGCATCGTCGAATTTGTTCGTTTTTCACCCTCATCTTTCAAATGCCACAGCGGCCCTATTTGGCCTACCAACGACTCGCGCATACCTGTTTCCATGTTTTCTTACGTGTATTATTCGATACCGATTCATTTCAAAGCATTTCGCCACATCGAAAATTTCAATCAATTTGACATAGCCGGCATCGTCGAATTCGTTCGTTTTTCACCCTCATCTTTCAAATGCCACAGCGGCCCTATTTGGCCTACCAACGACTCGCGCATACCTGTTTCCATGTTTTCTTACGTGTATTATTCGATACCGATTCATTTCAAAGCAGTTCGCCACATCGAAAATTTCAATCAATTTGAGATAGCCGGCATCGTCGATTTTTTCCGTTTTTCACCCTCATCTTTCAAATGCCACAGCGGCCCTATTTGGCCTACCAACGACTCGCGCATACCTGTTTCCATGCTTTCTTACGTGTATTATTCGATACCGATTCATTTCAAAGCATTTCGCCACATCGAAAATTTCAATCAATTTGACATAGCCGGCATCGTCGAATTTGTTCGTTTTTCACCCTCATCTTTCAAATGCCACAGCGGCCCTATTTGGCCTACCAACGACTCGCGCATACCTGTTTCCATGTTTTCTTACGTGTATTATTCGATACCGATTCATTTCAAAGCATTTCGCCACATCGAAAATTTCAATCAATTTGACATAGCCGGCATCGTCGAATTTGTTCGTTTTTCACCCTCATCTTTCAAATGCCACAGCGGCCCTATTTGGCCTACCAACGACTCGCGCATACCTGTTTCCATGTTTTCTTACGTGTATTATTCGATACTGATTCATTTCAAAGCATTTCGCCACATCGAAAATTTCAATCAATTTGACATAGCCGGCATCGTCGAATTTGTTCGTTTTTCACCCTCATCTTTCAAATGCCACAGCGGCCCTATTTGGCCTACCAACGACTCGCGCATACCTGTTTCCATGTTTTCTTACGTGTATTATTCGATACCGATTCATTTCAAAGCATTTCGCCACATCGAAAATTTCAATCAATTTGACATAGCCGGCATCGTCTTACGTGTATTATTCGACACCGATTCATTTCAAAGCATTTCGCCACATCGAAAATTTCAATCAATTTGACATAGCCGGCATCGTCGAATTTGTTCGTTTTTCACCCTCATCTTTCAAATGCCACAGCGGCCCTATTTGGCCTACCAACGACTCGCGCATACCTGTTTCCATGTTTTCTTACGTGTATTATTCGATACCGATTCATTTCAAAGCATTTCGCCACATCGAAAATTTCAATCAATTTGACATAGCCGGCATCGTCTTGCGTGTATTATTCGACACCGATTCATTTCAAAGCATTTCGCCACATCGAAAAATTCAATCAATTTGACATAGCCGGCATCGTCGAATTTGTTCGTTTTTCACCCTCATCTTTCAAATGCCACAGCGGCCCTATTTGGCCTACCAACGACTCGCGCATACCTGTTTCCATGTTTTCTTACGTGTATTATTCGATACCGATTCATTTCAAAGCATTTCGCCACATCGAAAATTTCAATCAATTTGACATAGCCGGCATCGTCGAATTTGTTCGTTTTTCACCCTCATCTTTCAAATGCCACAGCGACCCTATTTGGCCTACCAACGACTCGCGCATACCTGTTTCCATGTTTTCTTACGTGTATTATTCGATACTGATTCATTTCAAAGCATTTCGCCACATCGAAAATTTCAATCAATTTGACATAGCCGGCATCGTCGAATTTGTTCGTTTTTCACCCTCATCTTTCAAATGCCACAGCGGCCCTATTTGGCCTACCAACGACTCGCGCTTACCTGTTTCCATGTTTTCTTACGTGTATTATTCGATACTGATTCATTTCAAAGCATTTCGCCACATCGAAAATTTCAATCAATTTGACATAGCCGGCATCGTCGAATTTGTTCGTTTTTCACCCTCATCTTTCAAATACCACAGCGGCCCTATTTGGCCTACCAACGACTCGCGCATACCTGTTTCCATGTTTTCTTACGTGTATTATTCGATACTGATTCATTTCAAAGCATTTCGCCACATCGAAAATTTCAATCAATTTGACATAGCCGGCATCGTCGAATTTGTTCGTTTTTCACCCTCATCTTTCAAATGCCACAGCGGCCCTATTTGGCCTACCAACGACTCGCGCATACCTGTTTCCATGTTTTCTTACGTGTATTATTCGATACTGATTCATTTCAAAGCATTTCGCCACATCGAAAATTTCAATCAATTTGACATAGCCGGCATCGTCGAATTTGTTCGTTTTTCACCCTCATCTTTCAAATGCCACAGCGGCCCTATTTGGCCTACCAACGATTCGCGCATACCTGTTTCCATGTTTTCTTACGTGTATTATTCGATACTGATTCATTTCAAAGCATTTCGCCACATCGAAAATTTCAATCAATTTGACATAGCCGGCATCGTCGAATTTGTTCGTTTTTCACCCTCATCTTTCAAATGCCACAGCGGCCCTATTTGGCCTACCAACGACTCGCGCATACCTGTTTCCATGTTTTCTTACGTGTATTATTCGATACTGATTCATTTCAAAGCATTTCGCCACATCGAAAATTACAATCAATTTGACATAGCCGGCATCGTCGAATTTGTTCGTTTTTCACCCTCATCTTTCAAATGCCACAGCGGCCCTATTTGGCCTACCAACGATTCGCGCATACCTGTTTCCATGTTTTCTTACGTGTATTATTCGATACTGATTCATTTCAAAGCATTTCGCCACATCGAAAATTTCAATCAATTTGACATAGCCGGCATCGTCGAATTTGTTCGTTTTTCACCCTCATCTTTCAAATGCCACAGCGGCCCTATTTGGCCTACCAACGACTCGCGCATACCTGTTTCCATGTTTTCTTACGTGTATTATTCGATACCGATTCATTTCAAAGCATTTCGCCACATCGAAAATTTCAATCAATTTGACATAGCCGGCATCGTCAAATTTGTTCGTTTTTCACCCTCATCTTTCAAATGCCACAGCGGCCCTATTTGGCCTACCAACGACTTGTGCATACCTGTTTCCATGTTTTCTTACGTGTATTATTCGATACTGATTCATTTCAAAGTATTTCGCCACATCGAAAATTTCAATCAATTTGACATAGCCGGCATCGTCGAATTTGTTCGTTTTTCACCCTCATCTTTCAAATGCGACAGCGGCCCTATTTGGCCTACCAACGACTCGCGCATACCTGTTTCCACGTTTTCTTACGTGTATTATTCGATACCGATTCATTTCAAAGCATTTCGCCACATCGAAAATTTCAATCAATTTGACATAGCCGGCATCGTCGAATTTGTTCGTTTTTCACCCTCATCTTTCAAATGCCACAGCGGCCCTATTTGGCCTACCAACGACTCGCGCATACCTGTTTCCATGTTTTCTTACGTGTATTATTCGATACTGATTCATTTCAAAGCATTTCGCCACATCGAAAATTTCAATCAATTTGACATAGCCGGCATCGTCGAATTTGTTAGTTTTTCACCCTCATCTTTCAAATGCCACAGCGGCCCTATTTGGCCTACCAACGACTCGCGCATACCTGTTTCCATGTTTTCTTACGTGTATTATTCGATACCGATTCATTTCAAAGCATTTCGCCACATCGAAAATTTCAATCAATTTGACATAGCCGGCATCGTCGAATTTGTTCGTTTTTCACCCTCATCTTTCAAATGCCACAGCGGCCCTATTTGGCCTACCAACGACTCGCGCATACCTGTTTCCATGTTTTCTTACGTGTATTATTCGATACCGATTCATTTCACATCGAAAATTTCAATCAATTTGACATAGCCGGCATCGTCGAATTTGTTCGTTTTTCACCCTCATCTTTCAAATGCCACAGCGGCCCTATTTGGCCTACCAACGACTCGCGCATACCTGTTTCCATGTTTTCTTATGTGTATTATTCGATACCGATTCATTTCAAAGCATTTCGCCACATCGAAAATTTCAATCAATTTGACATAGCCGGCATCGTCGAATTTGTTCGTTTTTCACCCTCATCTTTCAAATGCCACAGCGGCCCTATTTGGCCTACCAACGACTCGCGCATACCTGTTTCCATGTTTTCTTACGTGTATTATTCGATACTGATTCATTTCAAAGCATTTCGCCACATCGAAAATTTCAATCAATTTGACATAGCCGGCATCGTCGAATTTGTTCGTTTTTTCACCCTCATCTTTCAAATGCCACAGCGGCCCTATTTGGCCTACCAACGACTCGCGCATACCTGTTTCCATGTTTTCTTACGTGTATTATTCGATACCGATTCATTTCAAAGCATTTCGCCACATCGAAAATTTCAATCAATTTGACATAGCCGGCATCGTCGAATTTGTTCGTTTTTCACCCTCATCTTTCAAATGCCACAGCGGCCCTATTTGGCCTACCAACGACTCGCGCATACCTGTTTCCATGTTTTCTTACGTGTATTATTCGATACCGATTCATTTCAAAGCATTTCGCCACATCGAAAATTTCAATCAATTTGACATAGCCGGCATCGTCGAATTTGTTCGTTTTTCACCCTCATCTTTCAAATGCCACAGCGGCCCTATTTGGCCTACCAACGACTCGCGCATACCTGTTTCCATGTTTTCTTACGTGTATTATTCGATACCGATTCATTTCACATCGAAAATTTCAATCAATTTGACATAGCCGGCATCGTCGAATTTGTTCGTTTTTCACCCTCATCTTTCAAATGCCACAGCGGCCCTATTTGGCCTACCAACGACTCGCGCATACCTGTTTCCATGTTTTCTTACGTGTATTATTCGATACTGATTCATTTCAAAGCATTTCGCCACATCGAAAATTTCAATCAATTTGACATAGCCGGCATCGTCGAATTTGTTCGTTTTTCACCCTCATCTTTCAAATGCCACAGCGGCCCTATTTGGCCTACCAACGACTCGCGCATACCTGTTTCCATGTTTTCTTACGTGTATTATTCGATACTGATTCATTTCAAAGCATTTCGCCACATCGAAAATTTCAATCAATTTGACATAGCCGGCATCGTCGAATTTGTTCGTTTTTCACCCTCATCTTTCAAATGCCACAGCGGCCCTATTTGGCCTACCAACGACTCGCGCATACCTGTTTCCATGTTTTCTTACGTGTATTATTCGATACTGATTCATTTCACATCGAAAATTTCAATCAATTTGACATAGCCGGCATCGTCGAATTTGTTCGTTTTTCACCCTCATCTTTCAAATGCCACAGCGGCCCTATTTGGCCTACCAACGACTCGCGCATACCTGTTTCCATGTTTTCTTACGTGTATTATTCGATAATGATTCATTTCAAAGCATTTCGCCATATCGAAAATTTCAATCAATTTGACATAGCCGGCATCGTCGAATTTGTTCGTTTTTCACCCTCATCTTTCAAATGCCACAGCGGCCCTATTTGGCCTACGAACGACTCGCGCATACCTGTTTCCATGTTTTCTTACGTGTATTATTCGATACTGATTCATTTCAAAGCATTTCGCCACATCGAAAATTTCAATCAATTTGACATAGCCGGCATCGTCGAATTTGTTCGTTTTTCACCCTCATCTTTCAAATGCCACAGCGGCCCTATTTGGCCTACCAACGACTCGCGCATACCTGTTTCCATGTTTTCTTACGTGTATTATTCGATACTGATTCATTTCAAAGCATTTCGCCACATCGAAAATTTCAATCAATTTGACATAGCCGGCATCGTCCAATTTGTTCGTTTTTCACCCTCATCTTTCAAATGCCACAGCGGCCCTATTTGGCCTACCAACGACTCGCGCATACCTGTTTCCATGTTTTCTTACGTGTATTATTCGATACCGATTCATTTCAAAGCATTTCGCCACATCGAAAATTTCAATCAATTTGACATAGCCGGCATCGTCGAATTTGTTCGTTTTTCACCCTCATCTTTCAAATGCCACAGCGGCCCTATTTGGCCTACCAACGACTCGCGCATACCTGTTTCCATGTTTTCTTACATGTATTATTCGATACTGATTCATTTCAAAGCATTTCGCCACATCGAAAATTTCAATCAATTTGACATAGCCGGCATCGTCCAATTTGTTCGTTTTTCACCCTCATCTTTCAAATGCCACAGCGGCCCTATTTGGCCTACCAACGACTCGCGCATACCTGTTTCCATGTTTTCTTACGTGTATTATTCGATACCGATTCATTTCAAAGCATTTCGCCACATCGAAAATTTCAATCAATTTGACATAGCCGGCATCGTCGAATTTGTTCGTTTTTCACCCTCATCTTTCAAATGCCACAGCGGCCCTATTTGGCCTACCAACGACTCGCGCATACCTGTTTCCATGTTTTCTTACGTGTATTATTCGATACCGATTCATTTCAAAGCATTTCGCCACATCGAAAATTTCAATCAATTTGACATAGCCGGCATCGTCGAATTTGTTCGTTTTTCACCCTCATCTTTCAAATGCCACAGCGGCCCTATTTGGCCTACCAACGACTCGCGCATACCTGTTTCCATGTTTTCTTACGTGTATTATTCGATACTGATTCATTTCAAAGCATTTCGCCACATCGAAAATTTCAATCAATTTGACATAGCCGGCATCGTCGAATTTGTTCGTTTTCCACCCTCATCTTTCAAATGCCACAGCGGCCCTATTTGGCCTACCAACGACTCGCGCATACCTGTTTCCATGTTTTCTTACGTGTATTATTCGATAGTGATTCATTTCAAAGCATTTCGCCACATCGAAAATTTCAATCAATTTGACATAGCCGGCATCGTCGAATTTGTTCGTTTTTCACCCTCATCTTTCAAATGCCACAGCGGCCCTATTTGGCCTACCAACGACTCGCGCATACCTGTTTCCATGTTTTCTTACGTGTATTATTCGATACCGATTCATTTCACATCGAAAATTTCAATCAATTTGACATAGCCGGCATCGTCGAATTTGTTCGTTTTTCACCCTCATCTTTCAAACGCCACAGCGGCCCTATTTGGCCTACCAACGACTCGCGCATACCTGTTTCCATGTTTTCTTACGTGTATTATTCGATAATGATTCATTTCAAAGCATTTCGCCATATCGAAAATTTCAATCAATTTGACATAGCCGGCATCGTCGAATTTGTTCGTTTTTCACCCTCATCTTTCAAATGCCACAGCGGCCCTATTTGGCCTACGAACGACTCGCGCATACCTGTTTCCATGTTTTCTTACGTGTATTATTCGATACCGATTCATTTCAAAGCATTTCGCCACATCGAAAATTTCAATCAATTTGACATAGCCGGCATCGTCCAATTTGTTCGTTTTTCACCCTCATCTTTCAAATGCCACAGCGGCCCTATTTGGCCTACCAACGACTCGCGCATACCTGTTTCCATGTTTTCTTACGTGTATTATTCGATACTGATTCATTTCAAAGCATTTCGCCACATCGAAAATTTCAATCAATTTGACATAGCCGGCATCGTCCAATTTGTTCGTTTTTCACCCTCATCTTTCAAATGCCACAGCGGCCCTATTTGGCCTACCAACGACTCGCGCATACCTGTTTCCATGTTTTCTTACGTGTATTATTCGATACCGATTCATTTCAAAGCATTTCGCCACATCGAAAATTTCAATCAATTTGACATAGCCGGCATCGTCGAATTTGTTCGTTTTTCACCCTCATCTTTCAAATGCCACAGCAGCCCTATTTGGCCTACCAACGACTCGCGCATACCTGTTTCCATGTTTTCTTACGTGTACTATTCGATACCGATTCATTTCAAAGCATTTCGCCACATCGAAAATTTCAATCAATTTGACATAGCCGGCATCGTCGAATTTTTTCGTTTTTCACCCTCATCTTTCAAATGCCACAGCGGCCCTATTTGGCCTACCAACGACTCGTGCATACCTGTTTCCATGTTTTCTTACGTGTATTATTCGATACCGATTCATTTCAAAGCATTTCGCCACATCGAAAATTTCAATCAATTTGACATAGCCGGCATCGTCGAATTTGTTCGTTTTTCACCCTCATCTTTCAAATGCCACAGCGGCCCTATTTGGCCTACCAACGACTCGCGCATACCTGTTTCCATGTTTTCTTACGTGTATTATTCGATACCGATTCATTTCAAAGCATTTCGCCACATCGAAAATTTCAATCAATTTGACATAGCCGGCATCGTCGAATTTGTTCGTTTTTCACCCTCATCTTTCAAATGCCACAGCGGCCCTATTTGGCCTACCAACGACTAGCGCATACCTCTTTCCATGTTTTCTTACATGTATTATTCGATACTGATTCATTTCAAAGCATTTCGCCACATCGAAAATTTCAATCAATTTGACATAGCCGGCATCGTCGAATTTGTTCGTTTTTCACCCTCATCTTTCAAATGCCACAGCGGCCCTATTTGGCCTACCAACGACTCGCGCATGCCTGTTTCCATGTTTTCTTACATGTATTATTCGATACCGATTCATTTCAAAGCATTTCGCCACATCGAAAATTTCAATCAATTTGACATAGCCGGCATCGTCGAATTTGTTCGTTTTTCACCCTCATCTTTCAAATGCCACAGCGGCCCTATTTGGCCTACCAACGACTAGCGCATACCTCTTTCCATGTTTTCTTACATGTATTATTCGATACTGATTCATTTCAAAGCATTTCGCCACATCGAAAATTTCAATCAATTTGACATAGCCGGCATCGTCGAATTTGTTCGTTTTTCACCCTCATCTTTCAAATGCCACAGCGGCCCTATTTGGCCTACCAACGACTCGCGCATACCTGTTTCCATGTTTTCTTACGTGTATTATTCGATACCGATTCATTTCAAAGCATTTCGCCACATCGAAAATTTCAATCAATTTGACATAGCCGGCATCGTCGAATTTGTTCGTTTTTCACCCTCATCTTTCAAATGCCACAGCAGCCCTATTTGGCCTACCAACGACTCGCGCATACCTGTTTCCATGTTTTCTTACGTGTACTATTCGATACCGATTCATTTCAAAGCATTTCGCCACATCGAAAATTTCAATCAATTTGACATAGCCGGCATCGTCGAATTTGTTCGTTTTTCACCCTCATCTTTCAAATGCCACAGCGGCCCTATTTGGCCTACCAACGACTCGCGCATACCTGTTTCCATGTTTTCTTACGTGTATTATTCGATACCGATTCATTTCAAAGCATTTCGCCACATCGAAAATTTCAATCAATTTGACATAGCCGGCATCGTCGAATTTGTTCGTTTTTCACCCTCATCTTTCAAATGCCACAGCGGCCCTATTTGGCCTACCAACGACTCGCGCATACCTGTTTCCATGTTTTCTTACGTGTACTATTCGATACCGATTCATTTCAAAGCATTTCGCCACATCGAAAATTTCAATCAATTTGACATAGCCGGCATCGTCGAATTTGTTCGTTTTTCACCCTCATCTTTCAAATGCCACAGCGGCCCTATTTGGCCTACCAACGACTCGCGCATACCTGTTTCCATGTTTTCTTACGTGTATTATTCGATACCGATTCATTTCAAAGCATTTCGCCACATCGAAAATTTCAATCAATTTGACATAGCCGGCATCGTCGAATTTGTTCGTTTTTCACCCTCATCTTTCAAATGCCACAGCGGCCCTATTTGGCCTACCAACGACTCGCGCATACCTGTTTCCATGTTTTCTTACGTGTATTATTCGATACTGATTCATTTCAAAGCATTTCGCCACATCGAAAATTTCAATCAATTTGACATAGCCGGCATCGTCGAATTTGTTCGTTTTTCACCCTCATCTTTCAAATGCCACAGCGGCCCTATTTGGCCTACCAACGACTCGCGCATACCTGTTTCCATGTTTTCTTACGTGTATTATTCGATACTGATTCATTTCAAAGCATTTCGCCACATCGAAAATTTCAATCAATTTGACATAGCCGGCATCGTCGAATTTGTTCGTTTTTCACCCTCATCTTTCAAATGCCACAGCGGCCCTATTTGGCCTACCAACGACTCGCGCATACCTGTTTCCATGTTTTCTTACGTGTACTATTCGATACCGATTCATTTCAAAGCATTTCGCCACATCGAAAATTTCAATCAATTTGACATAGCCGGCATCGTCGAATTTGTTCGTTTTTCACCCTCATCTTTCAAATGCCACAGCGGCCCTATTTGGCCTACCAACGACTCGCGCATACCTGTTTCCATGTTTTCTTACGTGTATTATTCGATACTGATTCATTTCAAAGCATTTCGCCACATCGAAAATTTCAATCAATTTGACATAGCCGGCATCGTCGAATTTGTTCGTTTTTCACCCTCATCTTTCAAATGCCACAGCGGCCCTATTTGGCCTACCAACGACTCGCGCATACCTGTTTCCATGTTTTCTTACGTGTATTATTCGATAATGATTCATTTCAAAGCATTTCGCCATATCGAAAATTTCAATCAATTTGACATAGCCGGCATCGTCGAATTTGTTCGTTTTTCACCTCATCTTTCAAATGCCACAGCGGCCCTATTTGGCCTACCAACGACTCGCGCATACCTGTTTCCATGTTTTCTTACGTGTATTATTCGATACCGATTCAGTTCAAAGCATTTCGCCACATCGAAAATTTCAATCAATTTGACATAGCCGGCATCGTCGAATTTGTTCGTTTTTCACCCTCATCTTTCAAATGCCACAGCACCCCTATTTGGCCTACCAACGACTCGCGCATACCTGTTTCCATGTTTTCTTACGTGTACTATTCGATACCGATTCATTTCAAAGCATTTCGCCACATCGAAAATTTCAATCAATTTGACATAGCCGGCATCGTCGAATTTGTTCGTTTTTCACCCTCATCTTTCAAATGCCACTGCGGCCCTATTTGGCCTGCCAACGACTCGCGCATACCTGTTTCCATGTTTTTTTACGTGTATTATTCGATACTGATTCATTTCAAAGCATTTCGCCACATCGAAAATTTCAATCAATTTGACATAGCCGGCATCGTCGAATTTTTTCGTTTTTCACCCTCATCTTTCAAATGCCACAGCGGCCCTATTTGGCCTACCAACGACTCGCGCATACCTGTTTCCATGTTTTCTTACGTGTACTATTCGATACCGATTCATTTCAAAGCATTTCGCCACATCGAAAATTTCAATCAATTTGACATAGCCGGCATCGTCGAATTTGTTCGTTTTTCACCCTCATCTTTCAAATGCCACTGCGGCCCTATTTGGCCTACCAACGACTCGCGCATACCTGTTTCCATGTTTTCTTACGTGTATTATTCGATACCGATTCATTTCAAAGCATTTCGCCACATCGAAAATTTCAATCAATTTGACATAGCCGGCATCGTCGAATTTGTTCGTTTTTCACCCTCATCTTTCAAATGCCACAGCGGCCCTATTTGGCCTACCAACGACTCGCGCATACCTGTTTCCATGTTTTTTTACGTGTATTATTCGATACTGATTCATTTCAAAGCATTTCGCCACATCGAAAATTTCAATCAATTTGACATAGCCGGCATCGTCGAATTTGTTCGTTTTTCACCCTCATGTTTCAAATGCCACAGCGGCCCTATTTGGCCTACCAACGACTCGCGCATACCTGTTTCCATGTTTTCTTACGTGTATTATTCGATACTGATTCATTTCAAAGCATTTCGCCACATCGAAAATTTCAATCAATTTGACATAGCCGGCATCGTCGAATTTGTTCGTTTTTCACCCTCATCTTTCAAATGCCACAGCGGCCCTATTTGGCCTACCAACGACTCGCGCATACCTGTTTCCATGTTTTCTTACGTGTATTATTCGATACCGATTCATTTCAAAGCATTTCGCCACATCGAAAATTTCAATCAATTTGACATAGCCGGCATCGTCGAATTTGTTCGTTTTTCACCCGCATCTTTCAAATGCCACTGCGGCCCTATTTGGCCTACCAACGACTCGCGCATGCCTGTTTCCATGTTTTCTTACGTGTATTATTCGATACTGATTCATTTCAAAGCATTTCGCCACATCGAAAATTTCAATCAATTTGACATAGCCGGCATCGTCGAATTTGTTCGTTTTTCACCCTCATCTTTCAAATGCCACAGCGGCCCTATTTGGCCTACCAACGACTCGCGCATGCCTGTTTCCATGTTTTCTTACGTGTATTATTCGATACTGATTCATTTCAAAGCATTTCGCCACATCGAAAATTTCAATCAATTTGACATAGCCGGCATCGTCGAATTTGTTCGTTTTTCACCCTCATCATTCAAATGCCACAGCGGCCCTATTTGGGCTACCAACGACTCGCGCATACCTGTTTCCATGTTTTCTGACGTGTATTATTCGATACCGATTCATTTCAAAGCATTTCGCCACATCGAAAATTTCAATCAATTTGACATAGCCGGCATCGTCGAATTTGTTCGTTTTTCACCCTCATCTTTCAAATGCGACAGCGGCCCTATTTGGCCTACCAACGACTCGCGCATACCTGTTTCCATGTTTTCTTACGTGTATTATTCGATACTGATTCATTTCAAAGCATTTCGCCACATCGAAAATTTCAATCAATTTGACATAGCCGGCATCGTCGAATTTGTTCGTTTTTCACCCTCATCTTTCAAATGCGACAGCGGCCCTATTTGGCCTACCAACGACTCGCGCATACCTGTTTCCATGTTTTCTTACGTGTATTATTCGATACCGATTCATTTCAAAGCATTTCGCCACATCGAAAATTTCAATCAATTTGACATAGCCGGCATCGTCGAATTTGTTCGTTTTTCACCCTCATCTTTCAAATGCCACAGCGGCCCTATTTGGCCTACCAACGACTTGCGCATACCTGTTTCGATGTTTTCTTACGTGTATTATTCGATACTGATTCATTTCAAAGCATTTCGCCACATCGAAAATTTCAATCAATTTGACATAGCCGGCATCGTCGAATTTGTTCGTTTTTCACCCTCATCATTCAAATGCCACAGCGGCCCTATTTGGCCTACCAACGACTCGCGCATACCTGTTTCCATGTTTTCTTACGTGTATTATTCGATACCGATTCAGTTCAAAGCATTTCGCCACATCGAAAATTTCAATCAATTTGACATAGCCGGCATCGTCGAATTTGTTCGTTTTTCACCCTCATCTTTCAAATGCGACAGCGGCCCTATTTGGCCTACCAACGACTCGCGCATACCTGTTTCCATGTTTTCTTACGTGTATTATTCGATACCGATTCATTTCAAAGCATTTCGCCACATCGAAAATTTCAATCAATTTGACATAGCCGGCATCGTCGAATTTGTTCGTTTTTCACCCTCATCTTTCAAATGCGACAGCGGCCCTATTTGGCCTACCAACGACTCGCGCATACCTGTTTCCATGTTTTCTTACGTGTATTATTCGATACCGATTCATTTCAAAGCATTTCGCCACATCGAAAATTTCAATCAATTTGACATAGCCGGCATCGTCGAATTTGTTCGTTTTTCACCCTCATCTTTCAAATGCCACAGCGGCCCTATTTGGCCTACCAACGACTTGCGCATACCTGTTTCGATGTTTTCTTACGTGTATTATTCGATACTGATTCATTTCAAAGCATTTCGCCACATCAAAAATTTCAATCAATTTGACATAGCCGGCATCGTCGAATTTGTTCGTTTTTCACCCTCATCATTCAAATGCCACAGCGGCCCTATTTGGCCTACCAACGACTCGCGCATACCTGTTTCCATGTTTTCTTACGTGTATTATTCGATACCGATTCAGTTCAAAGCATTTCGCCACATCGAAAATTTCAATCAATTTGACATAGCCGGCATCGTCGAATTTGTTCGTTTTTCACCCTCATCTTTCAAATGCCACAGCGGCCCTATTTGGCCTACCAACGACTTGCGCATACCTGTTTCGATGTTTTCTTACGTGTATTATTCGATACTGATTCATTTCAAAGCATTTCGCCACATCGAAAATTTCAATCAATTTGACATAGCCGGCATCGTCGAATTTGTTCGTTTTTCACCCTCATCATTCAAATGCCACAGCGGCCCTATTTGGCCTACCAACGACTCGCGCATACCTGTTTCCATGTTTTCTTACGTGTATTATTCGATACCGATTCAGTTCAAAGCATTTCGCCACATCGAAAATTTCAATCAATTTGACATAGCCGGCATCGTCGAATTTGTTCGTTTTTCACCCTCATCTTTCAAATGCCACAGCGGCCCTATTTGGCCTACCAACGACTCGCGCATACCTGTTTCGATGTTTTCTTACGTGTATTATTCGATACTGATTCATTTCAAAGCATTTCGCCACATCGAAAATTTCAATCAATTTGACATAGCCGGCATCGTCGAATTTGTTCGTTTTTCACCCTCATCATTCAAATGCCACAGCGGCCCTATTTGGCCTACCAACGACTCGCGCATACCTGTTTCCATGTTTTCTTACGTGTATTATTCGATACCGATTCAGTTCAAAGCATTTCGCCACATCGAAAATTTCAATCAATTTGACATAGCCGGCATCGTCGAATTTGTTCGTTTTTCACCCTCATCTTTCAAATGCCACAGCGGCCCTATTTGGCCTACCAACGACTCGCGCATACCTGTTTCGATGTTTTCTTACGTGTATTATTCGATACTGATTCATTTCAAAGCATTTCGCCACATCGAAAATTTCAATCAATTTGACATAGCCGGCATCGTCGAATTTGTTCGTTTTTCACCCTCATCATTCAAATGCCACAGCGGCCCTATTTGGCCTACCAACGACTCGCGCATACTTGTTTCCATGTTTTCTTACGTGTATTATTCGATACTGATTCATTTCAAAGCATTTCGCCACATCGAAAATTTCAATCAATTTGACATAGCCGGCATCGTCGAATTTGTTCGTTTTTCACCCTCATCATTCAAATGCCACAGCGGCCCTATTTGGCCTACCAACGACTCGCGCATACCTGTTTCCATGTTTTCTTACGTGTATTATTCGATACCGATTCAGTTCAAAGCATTTCGCCACATCGAAAATTTCAATCAATTTGACATAGCCGGCATCGTCGAATTTGTTCGTTTTTCACCCTCATCTTTCAAATGCCACAGCGGCCCTATTTGGCCTACCAACGACTTGCGCATACCTGTTTCGATGTTTTCTTACGTGTATTATTCGGTACTGATTCATTTCAAAGCATTTCGCCACATCGAAAATTTCAATCAATTTGACATAGCCGGCATCGTCGAATTTGTTCGTTTTTCACCCTCATCATTCAAATGCCACAGCGGCCCTATTTGGCCTACCAACGACTCGCGCATACCTGTTTCCATGTTTTCTTACGTGTATTATTCGATACCGATTCAGTTCAAAGCATTTCGCCACATCGAAAATTTCAATCAATTTGACATAGCCGGCATCGTCGAATTTGTTCGTTTTTCACCCTCATCTTTCAAATGCCACAGCGGCCCTATTTGGCCTACCAACGACTTGCGCATACCTGTTTCGATGTTTTCTTACGTGTATTATTCGGTACTGATTCATTTCAAAGCATTTCGCCACATCGAAAATTTCAATCAATTTGACATAGCCGGCATCGTCGAATTTGTTCGTTTTTCACCCTCATCTTTCAAATGCCACAGCGGCCCTATTTGGCCTACCAACGACTCGCGCATACCTGTTTCCATGTTTTCTTACGTGTATTATTCGATACCGATTCATTTCAAAGCATTTCGCCACATCGAAAATTTCAATCAATTTGACATAGCCGGCATCGTCGAATTTGTTCGTTTTTCACCCTCATCTTTCAAATGCCACAGTGGCCCTATTTGGCCTACCAACGACTCGCGCATACCTGTTTCCATGTTTTCTTACATGTATTATTCGATACTGATTCATTTCAAAGCATTTCGCCACATCGAAAATTTCAATCAATTTGACATAGCCGGCATCGTCGAATTTGTTCGTTTTTCACACTCATCTTTCAAATGCCACAGCGGCCCTATTTGGCCTACCAACGACTCGCGCATACCTGTTTCCATGTTTTCTTACGTGTATTATTCGATACTGATTCATTTCAAAGCATTTCGCCACATCGAAAATTTCAATCAATTTGACATAGCCGGCATCGTCGAATTTGTTCGTTTTTCACCCTCATCTTTCAAATGCCACAGCGGCCCTATTTGGCCTACCAACGACTCGCGCATACCTGTTTCCATGTTTTCTTACGTGTATTATTCGATACTGATTCATTTCAAAGCATTTCGCCACATCGAAAATTTCAATCAATTTGACATAGCCGGCATCGTCGAATTTGTTCGTTTTTCACCCTCATCTTTCAAATGCCACAGTGGCCCTATTTGGCCTACCAACGACTCGCGCATACCTGTTTCCATGTTTTCTTACATGTATTATTCGATACTGATTCATTTCAAAGCATTTCGCCACATCGAAAATTTCAATCAATTTGACATAGCCGGCATCGTCGAATTTGTTAGTTTTTCACCCTCATCTTTCAAATGCCACAGCGGCCCTATTTGGCCTACCAACGACTCGCGCATACCTGTTTCCATGTTTTCTTACGTGTATTATTCGATACCGATTCATTTCAAAGCATTTCGCCACATCGAAAATTTCAATCAATTTGACATAGCCGGCATCGTCGAATTTGTTCGTTTTTCACCCTCATCTTTCAAATGCCACAGTGGCCCTATTTGGCCTACCAACGACTCGCGCATACCTGTTTCCATGTTTTCTTACATGTATTATTCGATACTGATTCATTTCAAAGCATTTCGCCACATCGAAAATTTCAATCAATTTGACATAGCCGGCATCGTCGAATTTGTTCGTTTTTCACACTCATCTTTCAAATGCCACAGCGGCCCTATTTGGCCTACCAACGACTCGCGCATACCTGTTTCCATGTTTTCTTACGTGTATTATTCGATACTGATTCATTTCAAAGCATTTCGCCACATCGAAAATTTCAATCAATTTGACATAGCCGGCATCGTCGAATTTGTTCGTTTTTCACCCTCATCTTTCAAATGCCACAGCGGCCCTATTTGGCCTACCAACGACTCGCGCATACCTGTTTCCATGTTTTCTTACGTGTATTATTCGATACTGATTCATTTCAAAGCATTTCGCCACATCGAAAATTTCAATCAATTTGACATAGCCGGCATCGTCGAATTTGTTCGTTTTTCACCCTCATCTTTCAAATGCCACAGTGGCCCTATTTGGCCTACCAACGACTCGCGCATACCTGTTTCCATGTTTTCTTACGTGTATTATTCGATACTGATTCATTTCAAAGCATTTCGCCACATCGAAAATTTCAATCAATTTGACATAGCCGGCATCGTCGAATTTGTTAGTTTTTCACCCTCATCTTTCAAATGCCACAGCGGCCCTATTTGGCCTACCAACGACTCGCGCATACCTGTTTCCATGTTTTCTTACGTGTATTATTCGATACCGATTCATTTCAAAGCATTTCGCCACATCGAAAATTTCAATCAATTTGACATAGCCGGCATCGTCGAATTTGTTCGTTTTTCACCCTCATCTTTCAAATGCCACAGTGGCCCTATTTGGCCTACCAACGACTCGCGCATACCTGTTTCCATGTTTTCTTACATGTATTATTCGATACTGATTCATTTCAAAGCATTTCGTCACATCGAAAATTTCAATCAATTTGACATAGCCGGCATCGTCGAATTTGTTCGTTTTTCACACTCATCTTTCAAATGCCACAGCGGCCCTATTTGGCCTACCAACGACTCGCGCATACCTGTTTCCATGTTTTCTTACGTGTATTATTCGATACTGATTCATTTCAAAGCATTTCGCCACATCGAAAATTTCAATCAATTTGACATAGCCGGCATCGTCGAATTTGTTCGTTTTTCACCCTCATCTTTCAAATGCCACAGCGGCCCTATTTGGCCTACCAACGACTCGCGCATACCTGTTTCCATGTTTTCTTACGTGTATTATTCGATACTGATTCATTTCAAAGCATTTCGCCACATCGAAAATTTCAATCAATTTGACATAGCCGGCATCGTCGAATTTGTTCGTTTTTCACCCTCATCTTTCAAATGCCACAGTGGCCCTATTTGGCCTACCAACGACTCGCGCATACCTGTTTCCATGTTTTCTTACATGTATTATTCGATACTGATTCATTTCAAAGCATTTCGCCACATCGAAAATTTCAATCAATTTGACATAGCCGGCATCGTCGAATTTGTTCGTTTTTCACACTCATCTTTCAAATGCCACAGCGGCCCTATTTGGCCTACCAACGACTCGCGCATACCTGTTTCCATGTTTTCTTACGTGTATTATTCGATACCGATTCATTTCAAAGCATTTCGCCACATCGAAAATTTCAATCAATTTGACATAGCCGGCATCGTCGAATTTGTTCGTTTTTCACCCTCATCTTTCAAATGCCACAGTGGCCCTATTTGGCCTACCAACGACTCGCGCATACCTGTTTCCATGTTTTCTTACATGTATTATTCGATACTGATTCATTTCAAAGCATTTCGCCACATCGAAAATTTCAATCAATTTGACATAGCCGGCATCGTCGAATTTGTTCGTTTTTCACACTCATCTTTCAAATGCCACAGCGGCCCTATTTGGCCTACCAACGACTCGCGCATACCTGTTTCCATGTTTTCTTACGTGTATTATTCGATACTGATTCATTTCAAAGCATTTCGCCACATCGAAAATTTCAATCAATTTGACATAGCCGGCATCGTCGAATTTGTTCGTTTTTCACCCTCATCTTTCAAATGCCACAGCGGCCCTATTTGGCCTACCAACGACTCGCGCATACCTGTTTCCATGTTTTCTTACATGTATTATTCGATACTGATTCATTTCAAAGCATTTCGCCACATCGAAAATTTCAATCAATTTGACATAGCCGGCATCGTCGAATTTGTTAGTTTTTCACCCTCATCTTTCAAATGCCACAGCGGCCCTATTTGGCCTACCAACGACTCGCGCATACCTGTTTCCATGTTTTCTTACGTGTATTATTCGATACCGATTCATTTCAAAGCATTTCGCCACATCGAAAATTTCAATCAATTTGACATAGCCGGCATCGTCGAATTTGTTCGTTTTTCACACTCATCTTTCAAATGCCACAGCGGCCCTATTTGGCCTACCAACGACTCGCGCATACCTGTTTCCATGTTTTCTTACGTGTATTATTCGATACTGATTCATTTCAAAGCATTTCGCCACATCGAAAATTTCAATCAATTTGACATAGCCGGCATCGTCGAATTTGTTCGTTTTTCACCCTCATCTTTCAAATGCCACAGCGGCCCTATTTGGCCTACCAACGACTCGCGCATACCTGTTTCCATGTTTTCTTACGTGTATTATTCGATACTGATTCATTTCAAAGCATTTCGCCACATCGAAAATTTCAATCAATTTGACATAGCTGGCATCGTCGAATTTGTTAGTTTTTCACCCTCATCTTTCAAATGCCACAGCGGCCCTATTTGGCCTACCAACGTCTAGCGCATACCTGTTTCCATGTTTTCTTACGTGTATTATTCGATACTGATTCATTTCAAAGCATTTCGCCACATCGAAAATTTCAATCAATTTGACATAGCCGGCATCGTCGAATTTGTTCGTTTTTCACCCTCATCTTTCAAATGCCACAGCGGCCCTATTTGGCCTACCAACGACTCGCGCATACCTGTTTCCATGTTTTCTTACGTGTATTATTCGATACCGATTCATTTCAAAGCATTTCGCCACATCGAAAATTTCAATCAATTTGACATAGCCGGCATCGTCGAATTTGTTCGTTTTTCACCCTCATCTTTCAAATGCCACAGCGGCCCTATTTGGCCTACCAACGACTCGCGCATACCTGTTTCCATGTTTTCTTACGTGTATTATTCGATACCGATTCATTTCAAAGCATTTCGCCACATCGAAAATTTCAATCAATTTGACATAGCCGGCATCGTCGAATTTGTTCGTTTTTCACACTCATCTTTCAAATGCCACAGCGGCCCTATTTGGCCTACCAACGACTCGCGCATACCTGTTTCCATGTTTTCTTACGTGTATTATTCGATACTGATTCATTTCAAAGCATTTCGCCACATCGAAAATTTCAATCAATTTGACATAGCCGGCATCGTCGAATTTGTTCGTTTTTCACCCTCATCTTTCAAATGCCACAGTGGCCCTATTTGGCCTACCAACGACTCGCGCATACCTGTTTCCATGTTTTCTTACATGTATTATTCGATACTGATTCATTTCAAAGCATTTCGCCACATCGAAAATTTCAATCAATTTGACATAGCCGGCATCGTCGAATTTGTTAGTTTTTCACCCTCATCTTTCAAATGCCACAGCGGCCCTATTTGGCCTACCAACGACTCGCGCATACCTGTTTCCATGTTTTCTTACGTGTATTATTCGATACCGATTCATTTCAAAGCATTTCGCCACATCGAAAATTTCAATCAATTTGACATAGCCGGCATCGTCGAATTTGTTCGTTTTTCACCCTCATCTTTCAAATGCCACAGTGGCCCTATTTGGCCTACCAACGACTCGCGCATACCTGTTTCCATGTTTTCTTACATGTATTATTCGATACTGATTCATTTCAAAGCATTTCGCCACATCGAAAATTTCAATCAATTTGACATAGCCGGCATCGTCGAATTTGTTCGTTTTTCACACTCATCTTTCAAATGCCACAGCGGCCCTATTTGGCCTACCAACGACTCGCGCATACCTGTTTCCATGTTTTCTTACGTGTATTATTCGATACTGATTCATTTCAAAGCATTTCGCCACATCGAAAATTTCAATCAATTTGACATAGCCGGCATCGTCGAATTTGTTCGTTTTTCACCCTCATCTTTCAAATGCCACAGCGGCCCTATTTGGCCTACCAACGACTCGCGCATACCTGTTTCCATGTTTTCTTACGTGTATTATTCGATACTGATTCATTTCAAAGCATTTCGCCACATCGAAAATTTCAATCAATTTGACATAGCCGGCATCGTCGAATTTGTTAGTTTTTCACCCTCATCTTTCAAATGCCACAGCGGCCCTATTTGGCCTACCAACGTCTAGCGCATACCTGTTTCCATGTTTTCTTACGTGTATTATTCGATACTGATTCATTTCAAAGCATTTCGCCACATCGAAAATTTCAATCAATTTGACATAGCCGGCATCGTCGAATTTGTTCGTTTTTCACCCTCATCTTTCAAATGCCACAGCGGCCCTATTTGGCCTACCAACGACTCGCGCATACCTGTTTCCATGTTTTCTTACGTGTATTATTCGATACCGATTCATTTCAAAGCATTTCGCCACATCGAAAATTTCAATCAATTTGACATAGCCGGCATCGTCGAATTTGTTCGTTTTTCACCCTCATCATTCAAATGCCACAGCGGCCCTATTTGGCCTACCAACGACTCGCGCATACTTGTTTCCATGTTTTCTTATGTGTATTAACCAATACTGATTCATTTCAAAGCATTTCGCCACATCGAAAATTTCAATCAATTTAACATAGCCGGCATCGTCGAATTTGTTAGTTTTTCACCCTCATCTTTCAAATGCCACAGCGGCCCTATTTGGCCTACCAACGTCTAGCGCATACCTGTTTCCATGTTTTCTTACGTGTATTATTCGATACTGATTCATTTCAAAGCATTTCGCCACATCGAAAATTTCAATCAATTTGACATAGCCGGCATCGTCGAATTTGTTCGTTTTTCACCCTCATCTTTCAAATGCCACAGTGGCCCTATTTGGCCTACCAACGACTCGCGCATACCTGTTTCCATGTTTTCTTACGTGTATTATTCGATACCGATTCATTTCAAAGCATTTCGCCACATCGAAAATTTCAATCAATTTGACATAGCCGGCATCGTCGAATTTGTTCGTTTTTCACACTCATCTTTCAAATGCCACAGCGGCCCTATTTGGCCTACCAACGACTCGCGCATACCTGTTTCCATGTTTTCTTACGTGTATTATTCGATACTGATTCATTTCAAAGCATTTCGCCACATCGAAAATTTCAATCAATTTGACATAGCCGGCATCGTCGAATTTGTTCGTTTTTCACCCTCATCTTTCAAATGCCACAGCGGCCCTATTTGGCCTACCAACGACTCGCGCATACCTGTTTCCATGTTTTCTTACGTGTATTATTCGATACTGATTCATTTCAAAGCATTTCGCCACATCGAAAATTTCAATCAATTTGACATAGCCGGCATCGTCGAATTTGTTCGTTTTTCACCCTCATCTTTCAAATGCCACAGTGGCCCTATTTGGGCCTACCAACGACTCGCGCATACCTGTTTCCATGTTTTCTTACATGTATTATTCGATACTGATTCATTTCAAAGCATTTCGCCACATCGAAAATTTCAATCAATTTGACATAGCCGGCATCGTCGAATTTGTTAGTTTTTCACCCTCATCTTTCAAATGCCACAGCGGCCCTATTTGGCCTACCAACGACTCGCGCATACCTGTTTCCATGTTTTCTTACGTGTATTATTCGATACCGATTCATTTCAAAGCATTTCGCCACATCGAAAATTTCAATCAATTTGACATAGCCGGCATCGTCGAATTTGTTCGTTTTTCACACTCATCTTTCAAATGCCACAGCGGCCCTATTTGGCCTACCAACGACTCGCGCATACCTGTTTCCATGTTTTCTTACGTGTATTATTCGATACTGATTCATTTCAAAGCATTTCGCCACATCGAAAATTTCAATCAATTTGACATAGCCGGCATCGTCGAATTTGTTCGTTTTTCACCCTCATCTTTCAAATGCCACAGCGGCCCTATTTGGCCTACCAACGACTCGCGCATACCTGTTTCCATGTTTTCTTACGTGTATTATTCGATACTGATTCATTTCAAAGCATTTCGCCACATCGAAAATTTCAATCAATTTGACATAGCCGGCATCGTCGAATTTGTTCGTTTTTCACCCCTCATCTTTCAAATGCCACAGCGGCCCTATTTGGCCTACCAACGACTCGCGCATACCTGTTTCCATGTTTTCTTACGTGTATTATTCGATACCGATTCATTTCAAAGCATTTCGCCACATCGAAAATTTCAATCAATTTGACATAGCCGGCATCGTCGAATTTGTTCGTTTTTCACCCTCATCATTCAAATGCCACAGCGGCCCTATTTGGCCTACCAACGACTCGCGCATACTTGTTTCCATGTTTTCTTATGTGTATTAACCGATACTGATTCATTTCAAAGCATTTCGCCACATCGAAAATTTCAATCAATTTGACATAGCCGGCATCGTCGAATTTGTTCGTTTTTCACCCTCATCTTTCAAATGCCACAGCGGCCCTATGTGGCCTACCAACGACTCGCGCATACCTGTTTCCATGTTTTCTTACGTGTATTATTCGATACTGATTCATTTCAAAGCATTTCGCCACATCGAAAATTTCAATCAATTTGACATAGCCGGCATCGTCGAATTTGTTCGTTTTTCACCCTCATCTTTCAAATGCCACAGTGGCCCTATTTGGCCTACCAACGACTCGCGCATACCTGTTTCCATGTTTTCTTACATGTATTATTCGATACTGATTCATTTCAAAGCATTTCGCCACATCGAAAATTTCAATCAATTTAACATAGCCGGCATCGTCGAATTTGTTAGTTTTTCACCCTCATCTTTCAAATGCCACAGCGGCCCTATTTGGCCTACCAACGTCTAGCGCATACCTGTTTCCATGTTTTCTTACGTGTATTATTCGATACTGATTCATTTCAAAGCATTTCGCCACATCGAAAATTTCAATCAATTTGACATAGCCGGCATCGTCGAATTTGTTCGTTTTTCACCCTCATCTTTCAAATGCCACAGTGGCCCTATTTGGCCTACCAACGACTCGCGCATACCTGTTTCCATGTTTTCTTACATGTATTATTCGATACTGATTCATTTCAAAGCATTTCGCCACATCGAAAATTTCAATCAATTTGACATAGCCGGCATCGTCGAATTTGTTCGTTTTTCACACTCATCTTTCAAATGCCACAGCGGCCCTATTTGGCCTACCAACGACTCGCGCATACCTGTTTCCATGTTTTCTTACGTGTATTATTCGATACTGATTCATTTCAAAGCATTTCGCCACATCGAAAATTTCAATCA
This sequence comes from Eristalis arbustorum, assembly GCA_916610145.1. NCBI lineage: Eukaryota > Metazoa > Arthropoda > Insecta > Diptera > Syrphidae > Eristalis > Eristalis arbustorum. The sequence goes on along the minus strand of OU744318.1, from coordinate 66,368,733 downwards.
ATTTGACATAGCCGGCATCGTCGAATTTGTTCGTTTTTCACCCTCATCTTTCAAATGCCACAGCGGCCCTATTTGGCCTACCAACGACTCGCGCATACCTGTTTCCATGTTTTCTTACGTGTATTATTCGATACTGATTCATTTCAATGCATTTCGCCACATCGAAAATTTCAATCAATTTGACATAGCCGGCATCGTCGAATTTGTTAGTTTTTCACCCTCATCTTTCAAATGCCACAGCGGCCCTATTTGGCCTACCAACGTCTAGCGCATACCTGTTTCCATGTTTTCTTACGTGTATTATTCGATACTGATTCATTTCAAAGCATTTCGCCACATCGAAAATTTCAATCAATTTGACATAGCCGGCATCGTCGAATTTGTTCGTTTTTCACCCTCATCTTTCAAATGCCACAGCGGCCCTATTTGGCCTACCAACGACTCGCGCATACCTGTCTCCATGTTTTTTTACGTGTATTATTCGATACTGATTCATTTCAAAGCATTTCGCCACATCGAAAATTTCAATCAATTTGACATAGCCGGCATCGTCGAATTTGTTCGTTTTTCACCCTCATCTTCAAATGCCACAGCGGCCCTATTTGGCCTACCAACGACTCGCGCATACCTGTTTCCATGTTTTCTTACGTGTATTATTCGATACTGATTCATTTCAAAGCATTTCGCCACATCGAAAATTTCAATCAATTTGACATAGCCGGCATCGTCGAATTTGTTCGTTTTTCACCCTCATCTTTCAAATGCCACAGCGGCCCTATTTGGCCTACCAACGACTCGCGCATACCTGTTTCCATGTCTTCTTACGTGTATTATTCGATACTGATTCATTTCAAAGCATTTCGCCACATCGAAAATTTCAATCAATTTGACATAGCCGGCATCGTCGAATTTGTTCGTTTTTCACCCTCATCTTTCAAATGCCACAGCGGCCCTATTTGGCCTACCAACGACTCGCGCATACCTGTCTCCATGTTTTTTTACGTGTATTATTCGATACTGATTCATTTCAAAGCATTTCGCCACATCGAAAATTCCAATCAATTTGACATAGCCGGCATCGTCGAATTTGTTCGTTTTTCACCCTCATCTTTCAAATGCCACAGCGGCCCTATTTGGCCTACCAACGACTCGCGCATACCTGTTTCCATGTTTTCTTACGTGTATTATTCGATACTGATTCATTTCAAAGCATTTCGCCACATCGAAAATTTCAATCAATTTGACATAGCCGGCATCGTCGAATTTGTTCGTTTTTCACCCTCATCTTTCAAATGCCACAGCGACCCTATTTGGCCTACCAACGACTCGCGCATACCTGTCTCCATGTTTTTTTACGTGTATTATTCGATACTGATTCATTTCAAAGCATTTCGCCACATCGAAAATTTCAATCAATTTGACATAGCCGGCATCGTCGAATTTGTTCGTTTTTCACCCTCATCTTTCAAATGCCACAGTGGCTCTATTTGGCCTACCAACGACTCGCGCATACCTGTTTCCATGTTTTCTTACATGTATTATTCGATACTGATTCATTTCAAAGCATTTCGCCACATCGAAAATTTCAATCAATTTGACATAGCCGGCATCGTCGAATTTGTTAGTTTTTCACCCTCATCTTTCAAATGCCACAGCGGCCCTATTTGGCCTACCAACGTCTAGCGCATACCTGTTTCCATGTTTTCTTACGTGTATTATTCGATACTGATTCATTTCAAAGCATTTCGCCACATCGAAAATTTCAATCAATTTGACATAGCCGGCATCGTCGAATTTGTTCGTTTTTCTCACCCTCATCTTTCAAATGCCACAGCGGCCCTATTTGGCCTACCAACGACTCGCGCATACCTGTTTCCATGTTTTCTTACGTGTGTTATTCGATACTGATTCATTTCAAAGCATTTCGCCACATCGAAAATTTCAATCAATTTGACATAGCCGGCATCGTCGAATTTGTTCGTTTTTCACCCTCATCTTTCAAATGCCACAGCGGCCCTATTTGGCCTACCAACGACTCGCGCATACCTGTCTCCATGTTTTTTTACGTGTATTATTCGATACTGATTCATTTCAAAGCATTTCGCCACATCGAAAATTTCAATCAATTTGACATAGCCGGCATCGTCGAATTCGTTCGTTTTTCACCCTCATCTTTCAAATGCCATAGCGGCCCTATTTGGCCTACCAACGACTCGCGCATACCTGTTTCCATGTTTTCTTACGTGTATTATTCGATACCGATTCATTTCAAAGCATTTCGCCACATCGAAAATTTCAATCAATTTGACATAGCCGGCATCGTCGAATTTGTTCGTTTTTCACCCTCATCATTCAAATGCCACAGCGGCCCTATTTGGCCTACCAACGACTCGCGCATACCTGTTTCCATGTTTTCTTACGTGTATTATTCGATACCGATTCATTTCAAAGCATTTCGCCACATCGAAAATTTCAATCAATTTGACATAGCCGGCATCGTCGAATTTGTTCGTTTTTCACCCTCATCATTCAAATGCCACAGCGGCCCTATTTGGCCTACCAACGACTCGCGCATACCTGTTTCCATGTTTTCTTACGTGTATTATTCGATACTGATTCATTTCAAAGCTTTTCGCCACATCGAAAATTTCAATCAATTTGACATAGCCGGCATCGTCGAATTTGTTCGTTTTTCACCCTCATCTTTCAAATGTCGTCGAATTTGTTCGTTTTTCACCCTCATCATTCAAATGCCACAGCGGCCCTATTTGGCCTACCAACGACTCGCGCATACCTGTTTCCATGTTTTCTTACGTGTATTATTCGATACTGATTCATTTCAAAGCTTTTCGCCACATCGAAAATTTCAATCAATTTGACATAGCCGGCATCGTCGAATTTGTTCGTTTTTCACCCTCATCTTTCAAATGCCACAGCGGCCCTATTTGGCCTACCAACGACTCGCGCATACCTGTTTCCATGTTTTCTTACGTGTATTATTCGATACTGATTCATTTCAAAGCATTTCGCCACATCGAAAATTTCAATCAATTTGACATAGCCGGCATCGTCGAATTTGTTCGTTTTTCACCCTCATCTTTCAAATGCCACAGCGGCCCTATTTGGCCTACCAACGACTCGCGCATACCTGTTTCCATGTTTTCTTACGTGTATTATTCGATACTGATTCATTTCAAAGCATTTCGCCACATCGAAAATTTCAATCAATTTGACATAGCCGGCATCGTCGAATTTGTTCGTTTTTCACCCTTATTCGATACTGATTCATTTCAAAGCATTTCGCCACATCGAAAATTTCAATCAATTTGACATAGCCGGCATCGTCGAATTTGTTCGTTTTTCACCCTTATTCGATACCGATTCATTTCAAAGCATTTCGCCACATCGAAAATTTCAATCAATTTGACATAGCCGGCATCGTCGAATTTGTTCGTTTTTCACCCTCATCATTCAAATGCCACAGCGGCCCTATTTGGCCTACCAACGACTCGCGCATACCTGTTTCCATGTTTTCTTACGTGTATTATTCGATACTGATTCATTTCAAAGCATTTCGCCACATCGAAAATTTCTATCAATTTGACATAGCCGGCATCGTCGAATTTGTTCGTTTTTCACCCTCATCATTCAAATGCCACAGCGGCCCTATTTGGCCTACCAACGACTCGCGCATACCTGTTTCCATGTTTTCTTACGTGTGTTATTCGATACTGATTCATTTCAAAGCATTTCGCCACATCGAAAATTTCTATCAATTTGACATAGCCGGCATCGTCGAATTTGTTCGTTTTTTACCCTCATCTTTCAAATGCCACAGCGGCCCTATTTGGCCTACCAACGACTCGCGCATACCTGTTTCCATGTTTTCTTACGTGTATTATTCGATACCGATTCATTTCAAAGCATTTCGCCACATCGAAAATTTCAATCAATTTGACATAGCCGGCATCGTCGAATTTGTTCGTTTTTCACCCTCATCATTCAAATGCCACAGCGGCCCTATTTGGCCTACCAACGACTCGCGCATACCTGTTTCCATGTTTTCTTACGTGTATTATTCGATACTGATTCATTTCAAAGCTTTTCGCCACATCGAAAATTTCAATCAATTTGACATAGCCGGCATCGTCGAATTTGTTCGTTTTTCACCCTCATCTTTCAAATGCCACAGCGGCCCTATTTGGCCTACCAACGACTCGCGCATACCTGTTTCCATCTTTTCTTATGTGTATTATTCGATACCGATTCATTTCAAAGCATTTCGCCACATCGAAAATTTCAATCAATTTGACATAGCCGGCATCGTCGAATTTGTTCGTTTTTCACCCTCATCTTTCAAATGCCACAGCGGCCCTATTTGGCCTACCAACGACTCGCGCATACCTGTTTCCATGTTTTCTTACGTGTATTATTCGATACTGATTCATTTCAAAGCATTTCGCCACATCGAAAATTTCAATCAATTTGACATAGCCGGCATCGTCGAATTTGTTCGTTTTTCACCCTCATCATTCAAATGCCACAGCGGCCCTATTTGGCCTACCAACGACTCGCGCATACCTGTTTCCATGTTTTCTTACGTGTATTATTCGATACCGATTCATTTCAAAGCATTTCGCCACATCGAAAATTTCAATCAATTTGACATAGCCGGCATCGTCGAATTTGTTCGTTTTTCACCCTCATCATTCAAATGCCACAGCGGCCCTATTTGGCCTACCAACGACTCGCGCATACCTGTTTCCATGTTTTCTTACGTGTATTATTCGATACTGATTCATTTCAAAGCATTTCGCCACATCGAAAATTTCTATCAATTTGACATAGCCGGCATCGTCGAATTTGTTCGTTTTTCACCCTCATCATTCAAATGCCACAGCGGCCCTATTTGGCCTACCAACGACTCGCGCATACCTGTTTCCATGTTTTCTTACGTGTATTATTCGATACTGATTCATTTCAAAGCATTTCGCCACATCGAAAATTTCAATCAATTTGACATAGCCGGCATCGTCGAATTTGTTCGTTTTTCACCCTCATCATTCAAATGCCACAGCGGCCCTATTTGGCCTACCAACGACTCGCGCATACCTGTTTCCATGTTTTCTTACGTGTATTATTCGATACTGATTCATTTCAAAGCATTTCGCCACATCGAAATTTTCTATCAATTTGACATAGCCCGCATCGTCGAATTTGTTCGTTTTTCACCCTCATCATTCAAATGCCACAGCGGCCCTATTTGGCCTACCAACGACTCGCGCATACCTGTTTCCATGTTTTCTTACGTGTATTATTCGATACCGATTCATTTCAAAGCATTTCGCCACATCGAAAATTTCAATCAATTTGACATAGCCGGCATCGTCGAATTCGTTCGTTTTTCACCCTCATCTTTCAAATGCCACAGCGGCCCTATTTGGCCTACC
>OU744318.1:66331202-66363083 GCA_916610145.1 Eristalis arbustorum | reverse complement strand
CATCGTGGCCAAACTTTTGTTGGTAGCTACAGCTGCTTATCGTTATTTTGTGGGTCTACCTGCCCCCTTTCTAGATGCTGCCGGCTCTTCTTTTTTATTTGCCTGTTCTCGGGCCTATCCTGGGTACGCCTGTGGTACACTGTACGTAATTCGTCTACAAGAATGTCGATGGGCAACATTCCTGCCAGGACGAACGCATGGTTCGAAAATCGCTGATTATCCTGATTAAACTTAAATTTATTAATTTTACCTTTTAATCCAGAAACGCATCTACAAGACATTGCTCCTGTTCCGTTTTCGTTACCTTTACAAGTCCGTCGCTAAGTCGAGGTCCTGGCACATCCATTTCAGCCTTGCCAAAGACGTTCGCTGCAGCCATTAGATCAACATTGTAGAAGCAACCCAGTGCCCGGTGAAGTGAGGTCGTGTGTCAACTTAAACAGGAATCTCTCTCTTTTATTGACGGCAACCAACAATGTCCATTCAACCACCCAATAACTGCACCTCTCAAGTGGCTCCCATTTTCGACGGAAATCCTGTTCAACAGACTGTCCTTCGCCTCCCCCACTTAGCTCCCAACAATCCCGACACACAGCACTCAGACTTAAAGTGCAACTAGATGTCGATTGAAAAGGAAAATCAAACCCGAAACAGAAAATAATAACATCCGACAACAAAAGTTTCTCTCATATTTTCGACGAAGCGAAACTTTCACCCGAAAATATATAAATCATGGGATCTCCTCAAGCTCACCCCTCGACTCCGATTAGTTCGCCGCCACTCCCTCTCCGCCGGCAGACGTCATGCGAGTTCGGACGACTGCAACAGTTCACACGATACGTTATCCTTAGACGTCCTCCACCCGGTGGGAGGACCTTGCATGCAAATCCGCCCAAGGAATGTTTATGAACTCAAACTCTCGCAGCCGTATTAGAGTTTCAGTGGCACGACAAAGGCTTGGCCGGGGGATTAGATGTTTGAACAAGTTTCTGAAATTCACTCGAGATGAATGGACTATAGATTTCAGTTATTCACTCGAAGACTTATCTGTTCGGCAGGGCTGCACAGTGCTTCATCGACGACGGAGCAGCCGGAGCGGACATTTGAATTGAAATTCGAAACTGAATGCGTTTTCCTTTTGTGCTGTCGAGTACGGAAGCTGATTAGGGGACGAGGATGGGGGTCAGATTGACAGCGATGAGGAGTCCAACTCACTTTCGCCTGCTGATGCGGACTAATGGCTTGGCTGAGTCCATGGAATATTTGAAATTGAGGAAATCAGACATCGGATATTGAGAGCGGCACAAAGATCATTTGAATCGAACTATTATGGCACATTCTTGTAAGTAGGAAGGAATTGGAAGTGAACGGGTGGAAAGGGGGGAGGGGGAACAAGATCGGAAAACAATCCAAATGATCTCTGTTTGGAAATAGGGATATTTGAGAATTTTGATGGTATTTCGAAACATTCACAAGTGGCGCCCGACGATGGACGATGGAATGCGGGCAATATGGGGACAGGCCAACTGACGGAAGTACTTCGGTTAGTCTAAAAAACTGGGCTCGACACTCCTGACTCGAAGGACTAAGCTCTAAAAAAACTTTATTCTGCCAGCACTGCTTTATGGAGCCGAAAGCTGGACAGCAAGCCAGACTTCAGAGCTGATTCTTGGTGCCTTCGGAAGAAAAATTCTACATCGGATATATGGTCCCGTCTGCGCGGTAGGCGAATGGAGGAGAAGACACAACCGCGAACTGTACGAGCTGTACAAGGTTGTGGACGTAGTCCGGAAGGCAAAAATCAAACAACGCTCCAGCAAAGAGGGTCTTCGAATCCGAGCCTCCTGGTTCGAGAAGGAGAGGAAGACCGAACCTCCGGTACAAGGACGAAGTCATCGCGGCTGTAAGGCAGCTTGGCCTTGGTGACTGGAAGCAGCGTGTCCAGGACCGTCCCCAATGGAAAGCAACAATTGCTCAGGCTCGGCTCCTTCGGGTCGTTGGCCTGATAAGTAAGTAAGTTAGTAAGAAAATAAGTAAGTAAGTAAGTAAGTAAGTAAGCAAGTAAGTAAGTAAGTAAGCAAGCAAGTAAGTAAGTAAGTAAGTAAGTAAGTAAGTAAGCAAGTAAGTAAGTAAGTAAGTAAGTGAGTAAGTGAGTAAATAAGTAAGTAAGTAAGTAAGTAAGTAAGTAAGTAAGTAAGCAAGCAAGTAAGTAAGTAAGTAAGTAAGTAAGTAAGTAAGTGAGTAAGTGAGTAAATAAGTAAGTAAGTAAGTAAGTAAGTAAGTAAGTAAGTAAGTAAGTAAGTAAGCAAGCAAGTAAGTAAGTAAGTAAGTAAGTAAGTAAGTAAGTAAGTAAGTAAGTAAGTGAGTAAGTGAGTAAATAAGTAAGTAAGTAAGTAAGTAAGCCAGTAAGTAAGTAAGTAAGTAAGTAAGCAAGCAAGTAAGTAAGTAAGTAAGTAAGTAAGTAAGTAAGTAAGTAAGTAAGTAAGTAAGTAAGTAAGTGAGTAAGTGAGTAAATAAGTAAGTAAGTAAGTAAGTAAGTAAGTAAGTAAGTAAGTAAGTAAGTAAGTAAGTAAGTAAGTAAGTGAGTAAGTGAGTAAATAAGTAAGTAAGTAAGTAAGTAAGCCAGTAAGTAAGTAAGTAAGTAAGTAAGTAAGTAAGTGAGTAAGTGAGTAAATAAGTAAGTAAGTAAGTAAGTAAGTAAGTAAGTAAGTAAGTAAGTAAGTAAGCAAGCAAGTAAGTAAGTAAGTAAGTAAGTAAGTAAGTAAGTAAGTAAGTAAGTAAGTAAGTAAGTGAGTAAGTGAGTAAATAAGTAAGTAAGTAAGTAAGTAAGCCAGTAAGTAAGTAAGTAAGTAAGCAAGCAAGTAAGTAAGTAAGTAAGTAAGTAAGTAAGTAAGTAAGTAAGTAAGTAAGTAAGTAAGTGAGTAAGTGAGTAAATAAGTAAGTAAGTAAGTAAGTTAGTAAGTAAGTAAGTAAGTGAGTAAGTGAGTAAATAAGTAAGTAAGTAAGTAAGTAAGTAAGTAAGTAAGTAAGTAAGCAAGCAAGTAAGTAAGTAAGTAAGTAAGTAAGTAAGTGAGTAAGTGAGTAAATAAGTAAGTAAGTAAGTAAGTAAGTAAGTTAGTAAGTAAGTTAGTAAGTAAGTTAGTAAGTAAATAATGCCCAACTTCCCCACGTGAGTTGTATGGAAAGTTGTAGAATAGAAATTGTTGAAAGCTCCTCCCTTACAACATATGCGTATTGATTTGAAACTCCTGCTGGGTCTTTTGCCCTTTCCGGTACTTTCTGGAATAGTAGAGTTTTCTTAGCCTCAAGCCGCATTGATGTTGAGCAATAAGGCCGTTGAGGCTAAATATTTCTTGAGCGAAGGATACTTATTGACATGTGTTCTAGTAGACCTCGAAGGGGTTCACTAAATTTTAGTTCGACCTGACTGGGACTGAATATGCTACCGCTGGTTCCCTCTAGTGAGTTCTTCCGCTGCCGCCTGTCTCCTAAGAATCCCTAGAAAGAGTCCCTATATCATGGTCACGATACTGGCCACCCGAGACTAACCGCTTGGTGGCGAGAGGAGAAGTTATGAGATAGGGCCTTAAACGCTTAACCACGATTTTAATCTGATTCAACCAACAGACGCTCTCTGTCGCCTCAGCTAGAATGCAGCACTTGCAGGTTAAGCAGCACGGTGACCTCAACGGACGTTGAAACGGCAAATATTTTCCAACCAGAGTCCACTTCCTATCCAGATTAGAACTGAGAAACCTCATGAATTAGATCGCATGGTGCACGCTTCAATCAGTTTCAAAGGACCAGCGAGGACAAACACTGAAAGACCCCCTAACCAGTTTCATTCTGTTTGACAAGAACTAACATTTGACTATGACCGAAAAAAAAAAAAACACAGCGAACGCAACCCACATTCCCTTGGGCGGGAACAAAGGAAGTTCAAACGAGATAATAGACCCAGCGCCGAGAAGAGATTACCACCAGCCCCCACCCCATCGCACAGTAAATGTTAACATTCTTAATTAAAAGCTTTGTTCGAGTGCCAAGCCCAAAGCCAACATCAGAAACCACTTTAAATCAACTTTACACTGAGCTTAAGTGTGCACACGTTTTCGGTGACTACCAATGCCGGCAATTAGGGAATTCTCAAATTGATGGCACAGTCCACCGCCCCCGCAGTCACCCCATTGAGCAAACCACGGAACATAATTAATACCACAGAAGTCGTAGATCTTCCAACCAGAAGCGCCTAGGCATGGTGCAAGGCTAAATTCATCAGGACGCCTTGCCCCTTCCCTGGCATAGCCGATTCGAATTAAAATTCAATACCGGCCGACACTGCGTGGACAATGGAGACACCCCGCAGTCCACCGCCCCCTCCCCATTCCACCACTGACACCATTACTGGGCGATTTTTCTTTTTCATTAATTAAATGGGAAAAGGCCATAAAAAACGAAACTCCACTAATTGTCGGGGGAAAGCTATACTCGCGCACACACACACCACCTCCCGCTCACCACTGTGGTCCTGGCATGTCACTTGTGCCATGACCCCGACGGATGGGGGGCCGAAGGAGCTGAGTTAACAGATATTTAATGAAACAAGGAAAATAGTCGAGATCCACCGCCACCCACCCGGCTGAATAGAGCGAAATGAAATGAAATAAAAAGCTGCTGCTGCTGCTGCATAGACTCTGCCTCTGTCCCGGATGAAAAGCCTGCCCACATCCTTAGCCTCCCCCTCTGCTGGTGAACGTAAATAATTTTCATTTTTCCCCCGACATGACATCCTAATTCCACCGGCAACGCCATTTGGCATTCATATTTAAGCTCCTTAGATGGATGCGAATGGTTATGACGGCTGCCGCATGCATCCTCCTTCACTCACATTCATTGCCGTCCCGTGCAGATGACGATGCTGATGGTAATGATCATCCGAAAAGGATTGTCGGCTGGTGACGGCGACTGCGACTGGGACGGGGACGGCGATGATGATGGCGTTGCAGAGAGCAGCAGAACATCAGTTCTTGTGGTGTGGTGTTAATGCCACTAACCGGCGGGTGCCACCAGCGGGAACACCCTGTGCGACAAGGACACGGTGAGGCGCGGCGCGGCGCGGCGTGCTAGTGGTGTAACGAAGACAAAATACCCATGCACTGCGAAGCGGATAAGTTTTCCACTGACCCCCTTTCCTATGGCCTCCTTCCTTCTCTCTAGAGCGACCTCCTTACTCTGCACAGTAATGTCTGTTGCATTCCATTCGAAATTGTGCCTTGACTCGGCGATGAACTAAAATGGAATTCCTGGCCGCCTGTGCTGGGATGCGATACGTAGGCGCATAAAATTCCCTCCGCTGCCGATAGCACCCGCTGACAAGTTTCTATATTTCTTCCGCATTTTATGCCAACACCTCGGAAGCTCTGACGCGCCATGGTGTATCTCCTAAGGACGAGAGACGAGGGAACATTTATTAAGGGCGATAAAAAATTCACGTAATTCGACAAAAGTTTTATGAACTTTCCCTCGAACTGGGGGACACTCGGCGCTGCGGATCCGTGAACTAGTCGTCTTCCTATCGGTCATGGCTTCAGCTGTGAACATGTGCGCGGCGGTGCACATCGGTCCTTGGGAGGACATTGAAAGTTGGTTGGGGCCCTGCGTGTGTCTCAGGACCGGCTGTAGTTATTGAGGTTTATATGAAGTCAAGCCTAAATAATTGAAGCTTGCCGAGGGCAGCACCCGGTCATGGTCCATTTGATCGTCTAGTAGGCCGGGACGGGCCTTTCGCAGATGTCGCCGAGGATATTTGATGCTGTTGTTGATATCCCGGCAATGTGAAATCCTCCCCCTGAGCCTTAGATGAAGTGTGATGTTCGCTCGGGGAGTAATTCGTTCACATATCGACTAAACTACAAGTGAACACTTCTTCGAAGTCGACAAATTCACGACTGTGTCTTGGGTGCAACGAGGTAAGCAGATGAACTTTGTTCGTGGCACATGGTCGCTGTGAGAAAAGGCCATGAATTTTGACGAAGATATTGTTCAAACTTTTCGGACGGACTTTATTCGAGTTTCCCGCTCGAAACATTGTTTTTTAGCCACACAAACTGTATGCCTGTGAGATTCGCCGACACTACCTACTGTCCACAAAGTCCTTCGCCGAAACATTTTATGGACACTACCGACTGTCCAGAAAGTGCTTCGCCGAATCATTTAATGGACACTACCTACTGTCCAGAAAGTCCTTCGCCGAATCATTTAATGGACACTACCTACTGTGCAGAAAGTGCTTCGCCGAAGCATTTTGTGGACACTACCTACTGTCCAGAAAGTCCTTCGCCGAAGCATTTTATGGACACTACCTACTGTCCAGAAAGTGCTTCGCCGAAGCATTTTATGGACACTACCTACTGTCCAGAGAGTGCTTCGCCGAAGCATTTTATGGACACTACCTAATGTCCAGAAAGTCCTTCGCCGAAGCATTTTATGGACACTACCTACTGTCCAGAGAGTGCTTCGCCGAAGCATTTTATGGACACTACCTACTGTCCAGAAAGTGCTTCGCCGAAGCATTTTGTGGACACTACCTACTGTCCAGAAAGTGCTTCGCCGAAGCATTTAATGTACACTACCTACTGTCCAGAAAGTGCTTCGCCGAAGCATTTTATGGACACTACCTACTGTCCAGAAAGTCCTTCGCCGAAGCATTTTATGGACACTACCTACTGTCCAGAGAGTGCTTCGCCGAAGCATTTTATGGACACTACCTACTGTCCAGAAAGTCCTTCGCCGAAGCATTTAATGGACACTACCTACTGTAAAGAAAGTCCTTCGCCGAAGCATTTTGTGGACACTACCTACTGTCCAGAAAGTGCTTCGCCGAAGCATTTTGTGGACACTACCTACTGTCCAGAAAGTGCTTCGCCGAAGCATTTTGTGGACACTACCTACTGTCCAGAAAGTGCTTCGCCGAAGCATTTTATGGACACTACCTACTGTCCAGAAAGTCCTTCGCCGAAGCATTTTATGGACACTACCTACTGTCCAGAAAGTCCTTCGCCGAAGCATTTTATGGACACTACCTACTGTCCAGAAAGTCCTTCGCCGAAGCATTTTGTGGACACAACCTACTGTGCAGAAAGTGCTTCGCCGAAGCATTTTGTGGACACTACCTACTGTCCAGAAAGTCCTTCGCCGAAGCATTTTATGGACACTACCTACTGTCCAGAAAGTGCTTCGCCGAAGCATTTTATGGACACTACCTACTGTCCAGAGAGTGCTTCGCCGAAGCATTTTATGGACACTACCTACTGTCCAGAAAGTCCTTCGCCGAAGCATTTTGTGGACACTACCTACTGTCCAGAAAGTCCTTCGCCGAAGCATTTTGTGGACACAACCTACTGTGCAGAAAGTGCTTCGCCGAAGCATTTTGTGGACACTACCTACTGTCCAGAAAGTCCTTCGCCGAAGCATTTTGTGGACACAACCTACTGTGCAGAAAGTGCTTCGCCGAAGCATTTTGTGGACACTACCTACTGTCCAGAAAGTCCTTCGCCGAAGCATTTTATGGACACTACCTACTGTCCAGAAAGTCCTTCGCCGAAGCATTTTATGGACACTACCTACTGTCCAGAAAGTCCTTCGCCGAAGCATTTTGTGGACACTACCTACTGTCCAGAAAGTGCTTCGCCGAAGCATTTAATGGACACTACCTACTGTAAAGAAAGTCCTTCGCCGAAGCATTTTGTGGACACTACCTACTGTCCAGAAAGTGCTTCGCCGAAGCATTTTGTGGACACTACCTACTGTCCAGAAAGTGCTTCGCCGAAGCATTTTGTGGACACTACCTACTGTCCAGAAAGTGCTTCGCCGAAGCATTTAATGTACACTACCTACTGTCCAGAAAGTGCTTCGCCGAAGCATTTTGTGGACACTACCTACTGTCCAGAAAGTCCTTCGCCGAAGCATTTTATGGACACTACCTACTGTCCAGAAAGTGCTTCGCCGAAGCATTTAATGTACACTACCTACTGTCCAGAAAGTCCTTCGCCGAAGCATTTTATGGACACTACCTACTGTCCAGAAAGTCCTTCGCCGAAGCATTTTATGGACACTACCTACTGTCCACTACCTGCTGTGCTTCGCCGAAGCATTTTATGGACACTACCTACTGTCCAGAAAGTGCTTCGCCGAAGCATTTTGTGGACACAACCTACTGTGCAGAAAGTGCTTCGCCGAAGCATTTTGTGGACACTACCTACTGTCCAGAAAGTCCTTCGCCGAAGCATTTTGTGGACACTACCTACTGTCCAGAAAGTGCTTCGCCGAAGCATTTTGTGGACACTACCTACTGTCCAGAAAGTCCTTCGCCGAAGCATTTTATCGACACTACCTACTGTCCAGAAAGTCCTTCGCCGAAGCATTTTATGGACACTACCTACTGTCCAGAGAGTGCTTCGCCGAAGCATTTTATGGACACTACCTACTGTCCACAAAGTCCTTCGCCGAAGCATTTTATGGACACTACCTACTGTCCAGAGAGTGCTTCGCCGAAGCATTTTATGGACACAACCTACTGTCCAGAAAGTGCTTCGCCGAAGCATTTTGTGGACACTACCTACTGTCCAGAAAGTCCTTCGCCGAAGCATTTTATGGACACTACCTACTGTCCAGAAAGTGCTTCGCCGAAGCATTTTGTGGACACAACCTACTGTCCAGAAAGTGCTTCGCCGAAGCATTTTATGGACACTACCTACTGTCCAGAAAGTGCTTCGCCGAAGCATTTTGTGGACACTACCTACTGTCCAGAAAGTCCTTCGCCGAAGCATTTTATGGACACTACCTACTGTCCAAAGAGTGCTTCGCCGAAGCATTTTGTGGACACTACCTACTGTCCAGAAAGTCCTTCGCCGAAGCATTTTGTGGACACTACCTACTGTCCAGAAAGTGCTTCGCCGAAGCATTTTGTGGACACTACCTACTGTCCAGAAAGTCCTTCGCCGAAGCATTTTGTGGACACTACCTACTGTCCAGAAAGTGCTTCGCCGAAGCATTTTGTGGACACTACCTACTGTCCAGAAAGTCCTTCGCCGAAGCATTTTATGGACACTACCTACTGTCCAGAAAGTCCTTCGCCGAAGCATTTTGTGGACACTACCTACTGTCCAGAGAGTGCTTCGCCGAAGCATTTTATGGACACTACCTACTGTCCAGAAAGTGCTTCGCCGAAGCATTTTGTGGACACTACCTACTGTCCAGAAAGTCCTTCGCCGAAGCATTTTATGGACACTACCTACTGTCCAGAGAGTGCTTCGCCGAAGCATTTTATGGACACTACCTACTGTCCAGAAAGTGCTTCGCCGAAGCATTTTGTGGACACTACCTACTGTCCAGAAAGTCCTTCGCCGAAGCATTTTGTGGACACTACCTACTGTCCAGAAAGTCCTTCGCCGAAGCATTTTGTGGACACTACCTACTGTCCAGAAAGTGCTTCGCCGAAGCATTTTGTGGACACTACCTACTGTCCAGAAAGTCCTTCGCCGAAGCATTTTGTGGACACTACCTACTGTCCAGAGAGTGCTTCGCCGAAGCATTTTGTGGACACTACCTACTGTACAGAAAGTCCTTCGCCGAAGCACTTTGTGGACACTACCTACTGTCCAGAGAGTGCTTCGCCGAAGCATTTTGTGGACACTACCTACTGTCCAGAAAGTCCTTCGCCGAAGCATTTTGTGGACACTACCTACTGTCCAGAAAGTCCTTCGCCGAAGCATTTTGTGGACACTACCTACTGTCCAGAAAGTGCTTCGCCGAAGCATTTTGTGGACACTACCTACTGTCCAGAAAGTGCTTCGCCGAAGCATTTTATGGACACTACCTACTGTCCAGAAAGTGCTTCGCCGAAGCATTTTATGGACACTACCTACTGTCCAGAAAGTACTTCGCCGAAGCATTTTGTGGACACTACCTACTGTCCAGAAAGTGCTTCGCTGAAGCATTTTATGGACACTACCTACTGTCCAGAAAGTGCTTCGCCGAAGCATTTTGTGGACACTACCTACTGTCCAGAAAGTGCTTCGCCGAAGCATTTTGTGGACACTACCTACTGTCCAGAAAGTGCTTCGCCGAAGCATTTAGTGGACACTACCTACTGTCCAGAAAGTGCTTCGCCGAAGCATTTAGTGGACACTACCTGCTGTGCTTCGCCGAAGCATTTTATGGACACTACCTACTGTCCAGAAAGTGCTTCGCCGAAGCATTTTATGGACACTACCTACTGTCCAGAAAGTCCTTCGCCGAAGCATTTTATGGACACTACCTACTGTCCAGAAAGTGCTTCGCCGAAGCATTTTATGGACACTACCTACTGTCCAGAAAGTCCTTCGCCGAAGCATTTTGTGGACACTACCTACTGTCCAGAAAGTGCTTCGCCGAAGCATTTAATGGACACTACCTGCTGTGCTTCGCCGAAGCATTTTATGGACACTACCTACTGTCCAGAAAGTGCTTCGCCGAAGCATTTTATGGACACTACCTACTGTCCAGAAAGTCCTTCGCCGAAGCATTTTATGGACACTACCTACTGTCCAGAAAGTGCTTCGCCGAAGCATTTAATGGACACTACCTGCTGTGCTTCGCCGAAGCATTTTATGGACACTACCTACTGTCCAGAAAGTGCTTCGCCGAAGCATTTTATGGACACTACCTACTGTCCAGAAAGTGCTTCGCCGAAGCATTTTGTGGACACTACCTACTGTCCAGAAAGTGCTTCGCCGAAGCATTTAATGGACACTACCTGCTGTGCTTCGCCGAAGCATCTTATGGACACTACCTACTGTCCAGAAAGTGTTCGCCGAAGCATTTTATGGACACTACCTACTGTCCAGAAAGTGCTTCGCCGAAGCATTTAATGGACACTACCTGCTGTGCTTCGCCGAAGCATTTTATGGACACTACCTACTGTCCAGAAAGTGTTCGCCGAAGCATTTTATGGACACTACCTACTGTCCAGAAAGTCCTTCGCCGAAGCATTTTATGGACACTACCTACTGTCCAGAAAGTGCTTCGCCGAAGCATTTTGTGGACACTACCTACTGTCCAGAAAGTGCTTCGCCGAAGCATTTAATGGACACTACCTGCTGTGCTTCGCCGAAGCATTTTATGGACACTACCTACTGTCCAGAAAGTGTTCGCCGAAGCATTTTATGGACACTACCTACTGTCCAGAAAGTGCTTCGCCGAAGCATTTTATGGACACTACCTACTGTCCAGAAAGTGCTTCGCCGAAGCATTTTATGGACACTACCTACTGTCCAGAAAGTCCTTCGGCGAAGCATTTTGTGGACACTACCTACTGTCCAGAAAGTGCTTCGCCGAAGCATTTTGTGGACACTACCTACTGTCCAGAAAGTCCTTCGCCGAAGCATTTTGTGGACACTACCTACTGTCCAGAAAGTGCTTCGCCGAAGCATTTTGTGGACACTACCTACTGTCCAGAAAGTCCTTCGCCGAAGCATTTTATGGACACTACCTACTGTCCAGAAAGTCCTTCGCCGAAGCATTTTATGGACACTACCTACTATCCAGAAAGTGCTTCGCCGAAGCATTTTATGGACACTACCTACTGTCCAGAAAGTCCTTCGCCGAAGCATTTTGTGGACACTACCTACTGTCCAGAAAGTGCTTCGCCGAAGCATTTTGTGGACACTACCTACTGTATAGAAAGTCCTTCGCCGAAGCATTTTGTGGACACTACCTACTGTCCAGAAAGTGCTTCGCCGAAGCATTTTGTGGACACTACCTACTGTCCAGAAAGTCCTTCGCCGAAGCATTTTGTGGACACTACCTACTGTCCAGAAAGTGCTTCGCCGAAGCATTTTGTGGACACTACCTACTGTCCAGAAAGTGCTTCGGCGAAGCATTTAATGGACACTACCTACTGTCCAGAAAGTCCTTCGCCGAAGCATTTTATGGACACTACCTACTGTCCAGAAAGTGCTTCGCCGAAGCATTTAATGTACACTACCTACTGTCCAGAAAGTCCTTCGCCGAAGCATTTTATGGACACTACCTACTGTCCAGAAAGTCCTTCGCCGAAGCATTTTATGGACACTACCTACTGTCCAGAAAGTGCTTCGCCGAAGCATTTAATGTACACTACCTACTGTCCAGAAAGTCCTTCGCCGAAGCATTTTATGGACACTACCTACTGTCCAGAAAGTCCTTCGCCGAAGCATTTTGTGGACACTACCTCCTGTCCAGAAAGTGCTTCGCCGAAGCATTTTGTGGACACTACCTACTGTCCAGAAAGTGCTTCGCCGAAGCATTTTGTGGACACTACCTACTGTCCAGAAAGTGCTTCGCCGAAGCATTTTGTGGACACTACCTACTGTCCAGAAAGTCCTTCGCCGAAGCATTTTGTGGACACTACCTCCTGTCCAGAAAGTGCTTCGCCGAAGCATTTTATGGACACTACCTACTGTCCAGAAAGTCCTTCGCCGAAGCATTTTATGGACACTACCTACTGTCCAGAAAGTGCTTCGCCGAAGCATTTTGTGGACACTACCTACTGTCCAGAAAGTCCTTCGCCGAAGCATTTTATGGACACTACCTACTGTCCAGAAAGTCCTTCGCCGAAGCATTTTGTGGACACAACCTACTGTGCAGAAAGTGCTTCGCCGAAGCATTTTGTGGACACTACCTACTGTCCAGAAAGTCCTTCGCCGAAGCATTTTATGGACACTACCTCCTGTCCAGAAAGTGCTTCGCCGAAGCATTTTATGGACACTACCTACTGTCCAGAAAGTGCTTCGCCGAAGCATTTTGTGGACACTACCTACTGTGCAGAAAGTGCTTCGCCGAAGCATTTTGTGGACACTACCTACTGTCCAGAAAGTCCTTCGCCGAAGCATTTTGTGGACACTACCTCCTGTCCAGAAAGTGCTTCGCCGAAGCATTTTATGGACACTACCTACTGTCCAGAAAGTGCTTCGCCGAAGCATTTTGTGGACACTACCTACTGTCCAGAAAGTGCTTCGCCGAAGCATTTTATGGACACTACCTACTGTCCAGAAAGTGCTTCGCCGAAGCATTTTGTGGACACTACCTACTGTCCAGAAAGTGCTTCGCCGAAGCATTTTGTGGACACTACCTACTGTCCAGAAAGTCCTTCGCCGAAGCATTTTGTGGACACTACCTCCTGTCCAGAAAGTGCTTCGCCGAAGCATTTTATGGACACTACCTACTGTCCAGAAAGTGCTTCGCCGAAGCATTTTGTGGACACTACCTACTGTCCAGAAAGTGCTTCGCCGAAGCATTTTATGGACACTACCTACTGTCCAGAAAGTGCTTCGCCGAAGCATTTTATGGACACTACCTACTGTCCAGAAAGTGCTTCGCCGAAGCATTTTATGGACACTACCTACTGTCCAGAAAGTGCTTCGCCGAAGCATTTAATGGACACTATCTACTGTCCAGAAAGTGCTTCGCCGAAGCATTTAATGGACACTACCGACTGTCCAGAAAGTGCTTCGCCGAAGCATTTAATGGACACTACCTGCTGCGCTTCGCCGAAGCATTTTATGGACACTACCTACTGTCCAGAAAGTGCTTCGCCGAAGCATTTTATGGACACTACCTACTGTCCAGAAAGTCCTTCGCCGAAGCATTTTATGGACACTACCTACTGTCCAGAAAGTGCTTCGCCGAAGCATTTAATGGACACTACCGACTGTCCAGAAAGTCCTTCGCCGAAGCATTTTGTGGACACTACCTACTGTCCAGAAAGTCCTTCGCCGAAGCATTTAGTGGACACTACTTACTGTCCAGAAAGTGCTTCGCCGAAGCATTTAATGGACACTACCTACTGTCCAGAAAGTGCTTCGCCGAAGCATTTAATGGACACTACCTACTGTCCAGAAAGTGCTTCGCCGAAGCATTTTGTGGACACTACCTACTGTCCAGAAAGTCCTTCGCCGAAGCATTTTGTGGACACTACCTACTGTCCAGAAAGTCCTTCGCCGAAGCATTTTGTGGACACTACCTACTGTCCAGAAAGTGCTTCGCCGAAGCATTTTGTGGACACTACCTACTGTCCAGAAAGTGCTTCGCCGAAGCATTTAATGGACACTACCGACTGTCCAGAAAGTGCTTCGCCGAAGCATTTAATGGACACTACCTGCTGTGCTTCGCCGAAGCATTTTATGGACACTACCTACTGTCCAGAAAGTGCTTCGCCGAAGCATTTTCTGGACACTACCTACTGTCCAGAAAGTCCTTCGCCGAAGCATTTTATGGACACTACCTACTGTCCAGAAAGTGCTTCGCCGAAGCATTTTGTGGACACTACCTACTGTCCAGAAAGTCCTTCGCCGAAGCATTTTGTGGACACTACCTACTGTCCAGAAAGTGCTTCGCCGAAGCATTTTATGGACAATACCTACTGTCCAGAAAGTGCTTCGCCGAAGCATTTTATGGACACTACCTACTGTCCAGAAAGTGCTTCGCCGAAGCATTTTGTGGACACTACCTACTGTCCAGAAAGTGCTTCGCCGAAGCATTTTATGGACACTACCTACTGTCCAGAAAGTCCTTCGCTGAAGCATTTTATGGACACTACCTACTGTCCAGAAAGTCCTTCGCCGAAGCATTTTGTGGACACTACCTCCTGTCCAGAAAGTGCTTCGCCGAAGCATTTAATGGACACTACCTACTGTCCAGAAAGTGCTTCGCCGAAGCATTTAATGGACACTACCGACTGTCCAGAAAGTGCTTCGCCGAAGCATTTAATGGACACTACCTGCTGTGCTTCGCCGAAGCATTTTATGGACACTACCTACTGTCCAGAAAGTGCTTCGCCGAAGCATTTAATGGACACTATCTACTGTCCAGAAAGTGCTTCGCCGAAGCATTTAATGGACACTACCGACTGTCCAGAAAGTGCTTCGCCGAAGCATTTAATGGACACTACCTGCTGCGCTTCGCCGAAGCATTTTATGGACACTACCTACTGTCCAGAAAGTGCTTCGCCGAAGCATTTTATGGACACTACCTACTGTCCAGAAAGTCCTTCGCCGAAGCATTTTATGGACACTACCTACTGTCCAGAAAGTGCTTCGCCGAAGCATTTAATGGACACTACCGACTGTCCAGAAAGTCCTTCGCCGAAGCATTTTGTGGACACTACCTACTGTCCAGAAAGTCCTTCGCCGAAGCATTTAGTGGACACTACTTACTGTCCAGAAAGTGCTTCGCCGAAGCATTTAATGGACACTTCCTACTGTCCAGAAAGTGCTTCGCCGAAGCATTTAATGGACACTACCTACTGTCCAGAAAGTGCTTCGCCGAAGCATTTTGTGGACACTACCTACTGTCCAGAAAGTCCTTCGCCGAAGCATTTTGTGGACACTACCTACTGTCCAGAAAGTCCTTCGCCGAAGCATTTTGTGGACACTACCTACTGTCCAGAAAGTGCTTCGCCGAAGCATTTTGTGGACACTACCTACTGTCCAGAAAGTGCTTCGCCGAAGCATTTAATGGACACTACCGACTGTCCAGAAAGTGCTTCGCCGAAGCATTTAATGGACACTACCTGCTGTGCTTCGCCGAAGCATTTTATGGACACTACCTACTGTCCAGAAAGTGCTTCGCCGAAGCATTTTCTGGACACTACCTACTGTCCAGAAAGTCCTTCGCCGAAGCATTTTATGGACACTACCTACTGTCCAGAAAGTGCTTCGCCGAAGCATTTTGTGGACACTACCTACTGTCCAGAAAGTCCTTCGCCGAAGCATTTTGTGGACACTACCTACTGTCCAGAAAGTGCTTCGCCGAAGCATTTTATGGACAATACCTACTGTCCAGAAAGTGCTTCGCCGAAGCATTTTATGGACACTACCTACTGTCCAGAAAGTGCTTCGGCGAAGCATCTTATGGACACTACCTACTGTCCAGAAAGTGCTTCGCCGAAGCATTTTGTAGACACTACCTACTGTCCAGAAAGTCCTTCGCCGAAGCATTTTATGGACACTACCTACTGTCCAGAAAGTGCTTCGCCGAAGCATTTTGTGGACACTACCTACTGTCCAGAAAGTCCTTCGCCGAAGCATTTAATGGACACTACCGACTGTCCAGAAAGTGCTTCGCCGAAGCATTTAATGGACACTACCGACTGTCCAGAAAGTGCTTCGCCGAAGCATTTAATGGACACTACCTGCTGTGCTTCGCCGAAGCATTTTATGGACACTACCTACTGTCCAGAAAGTGCTTCGCCGAAGCATTTTATGGACACTACCTACTGTCCAGAATGTGCTTCGCCGACACTACCTACTGTCCAGAAAGTGCTTCGCCGAAGCATTTTGTGGACACTACCTACTGTCCAGAAAGTCCTTCGCCGAGGCATTTTGTGGACACTACCTACTGTCCAGAAAGTGCTTCGCCGAAGCATTTTGTGGACACTACCTACTGTCCAGAAAGTCCTTCGCCGAAGCATTTTATGGACACTACCTACTGTCCAGAAAGTGCTTCGCCGAAGCATTTTGTGGACACTACCTACTGTCCAGAAAGTGCTTCGCTGACACTACCTACTGTCCAGAAAGTGCTTCGCCGAAGCATTTTGTGGACACTACCTACTGTCCAGAGAGTGCTTCGCCGAAGCATTTAATGGACACAACCTACTGTCCAGAAAGTGCTTCGCCGAAGCATTTAGTGGACACTACCTACTGTCCAGAAAGTGCTTCGCCGAAGCATTTTGTGGACACTACCTACTGTCCAGAAAGTCCTTCGCCGAGGCATTTTGTGGACACTACCTACTGTCCAGAAAGTGCTTCGCCGAAGCATTTTGTGGACACTACCTACTGTCCAGAAAGTGCTTCGCCGAAGCATTTTGTGGACACTACCTACTGTCCAGAGAGTGCTTCGCCGAAGCATTTAATGGACACTACCTACTGTCCAGAAAGTGCTTCGCCGAAGCATTTTGTGGACACTACCTACTGTCCAGAAAGTCCTTCGCCGAAGCATTTTATGGACACTACCGACTGTCCAGAAAGTGCTTCGCCGAAGCATTTTATGGACACTACCTACTGAAGCATTTTGTGGACACTACCTACTGTCCAGAAAGTGCTTCGCCGAAGCATTTTGTGAACACTACCTACTGTCCAGAAAGTCCTTCGCCGATGCATTAAATGGACACTACCTACTGTCAAGAAAGTGCTTCGCCGAAGCATTTAATGGACACTACCTACTGTCCAGAAAGTCCTTCGCCGAAGCATTAAATGGACACTACCTACTGTCAAGAAAGTGCTTCGCCGAAGCATTTAATGGACACTACCTACTGTCCAGAAAGTGCTTCGCCGAAGCATTTTGTGGACACTACCTTCTGTCCAGAAAGTCCTTCGCCGAAGCACTTAATGGACAATACCTACTGTCCAGTAGGACCACTGACAAGACAATGTTGCCGATTGCACTCCAAGCTCGATAAATGCAATTTAAAATTAACAAGATCTGCGCACAGCACTTGTATGCTCGTCTTCAAGCCAAGAGCCAGCGCTCCGCATTCATGGCGCCTGTTGAGAGGAGATTGAATGTCGTTTCATTAAGAGGACACTGCATCAAACTAATATCCCCATCAAGCCATAATTGATGTCCTAGATTGCAGTTTTAGACTAGTCCTTCATAAATTTCAATTTCTCCCCTAGGCGTGAAAAAAACATCAACCACCCCTCCACGTCATCTGTAGCATGCACAAGAGACGACCTTGTTACACAGAATAACATCAACCCTTGGCTTGGATGCGGATGCTGACATACATACCGTGTCAGTTCGCGTTCGCGAGATGGTCCTCCCAACCGGCTGCGATGCCATCACCGTCACCAACAGCGGGGGTGGATTGGAGATACGACAAAATAATTTAATGAAAATGAAGCGTAAATAAAATATAAAAAAATATGCCCCCGTTTCTTGTTTGCGCGGGATACCTACTCCCACTGTCAGTGTCTCCACACGGGAAGAGGTTCAAGTGGAGGAGGTTGTGCACACATAAGGAAACAAACAACACACGGGGGAGGAACGAAGAAAATACGCTGACTCTACACACAACTGCAGGCAACTGTCGGTTTATTTGCAGGTACCCCGAGCGCTGTATTGTATCTAACAATGGAATGTAGCAACTAGAGGTGGAAGCTGGCTACCAGATGACGGTCCAAAGCTGATCTCGGCAGACGGGCGGCCGTCAGGAATAAGGCCGACGAACGACATGACACACTCACGAATCGCGGATGAATGAGTTGACGACGTGGCGGGGGTGGGCTGTTGGTCGACTGCTAAGTGGTAGGAGCTCGGTACACACCTTAGAGCCAACAGGAAGTCATAAGTGGCCGCGGAGAAAAAAGAAGGCTGAAGGAGGATTTACAATCGATAACATGCCAGAAGTGGGGCCAATGAACCATTGTTGTGGCCGGGGTCTGGCAGCCCATTAGGAAATGATGCTAATTTAAACTTTTCAAGCATTTAACGCACACCCTCTCCCTCATTGACACACACAGCAACTTCCTTCCACCGTCCGTTGGAGAGGGGTAGCCACTCGATTGCCAGCCATCTCGACCAATTTGCGAAGGCTTATGTACGCTCGTGGAGCTCTTCGTACTTTTCAATTGTAAGTGCAACATCTCTTGGACTGGCACTGCACCGAGGACTGCCACTTCAGCCGCTGTAACGAGGCAGCCACCTTTGATCCTGAAAAACTGATTGCCATCAATTATTTATGCTTCCGGAAGTTAAGTGAAGTCACCATCTACACTCCAGCCGACTCCATCCATCATTTGGGAATCGATAAATTCAGGCTTGTCGACGGCGGGGGTGGTGGTCCTCCTCGCAATTATGTTTATACATCATTCCCTCCTTAGACTGAGCGGCTGTGTGGGGTGGGGTGGGAGTGTATAACGGCTAAAGTGCGTGCATAAAGAGTTTTGCTTGCGTTCGCTCCTGCGTGCGTCGCCGTTGATTTGCCCACATTCTCCGACCAAGGAACGGTCTTATTTTTGGGCGAAGGATTTTCGTTTCCTCGGTTTCTCGCTTTGAATAAATGATGTCTTCGGCGAGCACACGAACAAAAAAAGAACAAAAAAAAATAAGAAATATCCTTACAGGATTCGTTCCCGAAAGTTATTTATTATTTTTAGTCCTCCATTGTGAATTGTTGGTGGTCGCTCGAGGAGAGAGAGTTCCTTTGTTCTAATTAAATGGCATGCGGTATACGCTCGAGAGGTGGGCAGATCCGATGGGAGGTCGTTCAGCTGGGTGGCGACTAAGCGACGTTGGACACGTTTGATGTTTTGTACAAGTTCCTCCCCGGAGGAGGGTGAGACCGAGTCTTGTTCTTTTTTTTGCACAACTAAATATTCATTTCGACTGTAATTCGCTGCCGGGGAGGGTCGAGAGGCTCCATACCGGGAATCCGGCTTGTACTTTAATTAGAAACTTTTTCGCTTCTATTTTAAGTTGGCGTGTGTTTTCGTTTTTTTCTTTTTCGGGGGAAAAGTTTAAAACGATTGCGTCAACTTATGCGTATGCCGGTGAATGAGGGGGCCGGGGACTTCGTGATGGGACACAACAAGGAGTTTGGTGGCATATTTTGTGCACTGTGCTGCAGTTGGTGCAGAAAGTTGGTGGTGTTTTGCGTCGGAACCGGTTGTTGGAGAGGGAACTTTTTCGGAAGCCACTTGAAGTGGAACCGAGATAGTTCTCGGCGGGTATTATCGCTTGTGTATGAGATTGGGGATTGTTATTGTCTTTCTTAAGGTGTCGTCTGAGTGTGGGGACTTTTGAACTTCTGCGCCCATCTCCAGCGGATGAGAACTTAAGTTCCACTTGAATTCTCTCGCCTTTCGTCTCAATTGCTCCACCATCTGGTGGCAGGCAGACAGCTGGCGGGATGTCATTATCTTACGTTCTGTTTCCATCAATGGAGACGCACAATTTGTATAGCACACCTCTCTTTCCCATGGTGTCTGGTCTTGTGGTGTAGAATCCATGATCGCCTTCAACTTGATGAATGCGCAGCCTCCCTAGCTCAACCTTTGGTGCTTTGGCACTGTTGTGAATATCTGACTAGGCGTACAGATAATTAGTGTTTTACGTGATCTCCTGCCGTTAGGCTTATATCTTGTTCTTCTTTGATTGGCGCTACAGCCCGGGGCGGAGCTGTGCATCAACTAACTTGCCTCTCCAGCCAGCACGATCTTTCGCCAGCTGCCTCCAGTTGCGCACACCAAGTTGGTTGAGATCCTTTTCCCCTTGTGTGCACCATCTCGTGCGACGACGTCCTCTGTTGCGCTGTCCCAATGACTCGGTATCGAAGACTCTTCGGGACGGCACTGCAATGTCCATCAGCTCTACATGACCTAGCCATCTTAAGCATTGGATCCGCAGACGCTTAACAAGGTGCATGCCGCTGAACAGCCCGTACAGCTCGTGGTTGAACCTTCTCCTCCAAACGCCATCAACGCAAACAGGACCAAAGATCGTACGCAGAACTTTTCTCTCAAAACAACCAAGACCTTCTTCATTCGCTTTCAATAGCGTCCATGTCTCTGCGCCATAGAGCAGAACCGGGATGATCAGAGTTTTGTACAAAGTCAATTTGGTGTTTCGAGAGATGGCTCTGTTACTCAATTGCCTCTTGAGCCCAAAAAAACAGCGATTGGCAAGAGTAATTCTGCGCTTGATCTCGGTACTGGTGTTGTTGTCCCTATTTACTCCAGAGCCTAGGCAGACGAAGTCCTTGACTTCCTCAAAGTTTCTGCTGCCCCATATGATGCTCGGACCGAGGCGTCGATATTGTGCGTCCTTTCTTGATGACAGCATGCACTTTGTTTTGCCCTGGTTCATCGCTAGACCCACCTTGGTAAGGTGGCGAGGCCCTTCTAACACTTCTGCTACTCGTTGGGTCGTAGCATTCGGTTGTTCTCTGCATCTCCACATAGACTTGAATCAATACCTTGCACGTCGGAGAGTCGCAAATGTCCATAGACAAGATTAACTACCACATATCGTATGCAGGTGTATCTCGGCCACCCCGACGCTCCCAGTTGGGGCTCAACCTCAAGGGATCAGGATGAGACCTTTGCTGGTCTCACGCCCGAAGCCTGATCTCCCGTGGCACCAGACTCTAGCCACTGGTCAAGCTACCAGTAGGATGCCATAACATCCCGGGACTGGCCGTTTGCTATAAAGCCGAAGGCTAATTGTGCAATATCTAAAATAAGATAAGGCACTTAACGTTTAGTCCTTTGTTTGCGAGCTTGAAACCGTCATTTTGACAAGCAATGGAGTAGGTTATTTCCCAAGCCATTAGCTTTTAGCTCATGATCTTAGTCGCTTTTTACGACAGGCATGCCTTACCTCGGATATATTCTACGACCCCTACCCCAAGGGGGATGGCTAGGAGTACAATTAATATGACGCTGATCGTTAATGAGGTGGTCCTCATTACAAAAATCGCATTCAGGGTTGCGGTATCAGATGCGAAGGCAGGACTCAGAAAGTCCAGCAGTCGGCAAAACCAACGGAAACAGATAGACGGAACATACTGAACAACGAGTGTTTCAGTAGCTGGAAGGGAATAGAGTGTGTCCAACATCTGGTCAGCCCTAGAAAGAAACTCGAGGACTAAAGCGGTGCTGATGCTGAAGAACATCCTAAGATTTATTTACGAATCTGGCAGGTTTAAGGGAGAAAAATAGGCATCACGGTAAGCAAGACGGCCTATTAAGAGTTGAGTTTTATGTTCTGTGTATTTGTGGCAGTCGTGGTATAGTCGGTATGTGCGGTTTTCAAGTCACTGTCTAGAAAGGGCTTCACAGAACTCAGTCGGATTGCAAGCCCAAAATCATTGGTTCTAATCATTGATACTTAACTGAGCTAGGTGCCTAACACCCAGGAGCTGGTCAGGCGGCTTTGTATTGTTGCAAGAGACAAGGAAATCGGCGCTTACCGCTTCGCATCGGCGTTTGAAGTGCCACAGCTTTAGTAATTCATACCGCTGCGATATGGTGGACTGCTCTTGATGAGGACGTCATCTGCACGCTACTCAATCAGAAATGAGAAGGCCTATAGACTAATAGGATTTGATAGGAAGTGCACACCGCAATACAGGCCCTCAAGGCTAATATTTCTACTAATAATAATATGGGTGGCGCTACAGCCCGTAGGCGGCCAGGGCCTAGCTTCTCAGCAACCACTCGTGTTGTGCGTGCTATTGTTCTCTCACGAGTGGAAGGGACCTACAGTTAAATGCCGAATCCGAACGGCTTTGTTTGAGAAGCTTTTTCTAGACAGGAAATACTCTTTGAGCATTGTCAGTGACTCGAAAGAGGTGGGGTCGTGAACATTATTTTCGTCGCTCAGAGCTGGAATCGAACCTACGACGTCGAGGTTGGGGTTGACGCACATACCCACAACGCCACGGGCCACCACTATATTTCTACTGGCTTTCTTGAAATAGTTAACCTCAGATGGGCTGGACTGACTTACTGTGTCACGGCAAGAGAAATGTGGCCTCAGCATAAACGACCTCTTTCGGCGAACTCGACATCATATCGCTAGATTGGTGGCGGATTGCACACGACACTGGACGATAGGAAAGCAAGCTGTAGAGCAATTCCACACAACAAACTGTCGCAGTTGCCGAGAGGAAGACCTACCTTCCTACTACTCGATCGAATGCACCGGTAACCTCAATCGAAAGAAAAGAGGTCAAACTGAAATCAATTAAAGAAATTTCATTCTGGACATTGTGTCATCCTAAGCAGACTTAAATCCACATGTAGGGACACCGATCTTCTGCTACCACATCTCGTCTTCAAAAAGAACTTCTCAGCAGCGTCCCCTTCAGGATGTCTGGCTACCAGAGGCTGGATATTCTCCGAAATTTTACTGGCCTCTTATAGAGATAGTCAGGTGTTGCAGCGTCAATCTCGCATGGTTTCCGGGACACTGCGACATTTCGGAAAATAACCATGTTGACAGGCTAGCTGCAAAGTAACCAGGTTCAATTTAGTCCAATTGCCGATCCATCCGTGCTTTTTCATACGGCATCGCTGTTGATAAGCAGAATAATGAGCCGCATCAAACTTCGAGGGTCTGGTGGAACAGGGTACCACAGTACAAAACATCTATGGTATACTTCTAATCCGACACGATCGCACTGTTTGATCATAATGAGCAGGTCGACTCCGTACTGAGCCATTGAAAGTCACGCACTGCATCTGCCTTAAAATATCTTCTGTGGAAGATGAGGCATGTGGAGGAAACGATTGTGCACCTCCTCGCCTCTCCATCCATGGGAATGCTCTCACTCTTCAGTAACCAAGTCGAACTAAGGAAAGACACTAACCGATCAGATCACTAACGAGGCCTAAGTGTGGTCAGCCACATAAAAGCAGCTCAAATAAAAACTGAACACACTCTAGCACCACTTTTGATTCCGAAAACCAATTTGTCCACATCTTCCACCCAACATTCCCACCCCCTCCACAGGGACACCAACCAGTTTCCCTTAAAGTCCCCACTTTAAAGGGACTCTTTAAGTCAACCGACCTCCCTCCACCTCCACCACCACCGCCACCTCAGACCGACTGAACACTGTGTCTTCATTAGGAATAACTTCTTCATAACGATCCTCGCAAGACACAGCACCTCATCTCTTTCGGCATTCCGCTCAGCCACCTTGTTCGCTTGTTCGCGTTCGCGTTCCTTTTGTTTTTCTCAAAGTCAAGCCGCACTGCGGTCCGCGGGATTGTGAGGGCGCACCTTGAAGGATTCTGAGCGAAGTCAACCGTCTAATGTGCATAAAGCGAAACCAAGAGTTGCTCCACATGAACCTCCCCCGGGTGGCTACACCCCGTGCCTTTTAAACGAAAAATGAAACACGAATTTAATTAGGACGATGAGAGCACTTCGCCTCGCTCGTCCTTACCGCCATCAACGTTCAACACCGACGCCGCCCACCGGACCCCAGCAGCCAGGCAACGGTGACTAAGTCAAATCGGAAGGAGCTTCATGTCACACTGCCAAAAAAAAACACAACGCACACCGAGGTGAGGCGAGCTACGGCACACTGACACAGAAAACATAATGAACGACGATGGGGTTAGGTCGGGGAAGCGAGTGGAAAAATAAATTCCCTTTGAAGGTGAACACGGCAAGCGAACTTTGGCCCAGACGGGGAATGGGCCAGGGCGAAAGGAGATGAAAAGAGCAAGTTCTCCTGATTTCCCATAGCAGTCACTGGCCTCGCGCGACTACGCCGAAGACATCCTCTGAATGGAGCACACTCGCACCCACCCTGGGCGCCCAGACGATCGCATGTTCCTTTGGCGGTCGTCGTCGTCGTTGACGCTGTCGTCATTTCTCACTCGGTGTCTCCTCGTCTCTGGTGGCTTGTTCTTCGTCATTTGCGGAGCCTTCAAGGTTTGACACACACACAGCCGTCCTGGAGGCGAGAACTTTTCATTTAACGCCTCCAAAGGAGCGTAGGGCTAGGGGTTAGCACAAGCACACGGCAAAGTTAATTTTGTTAATTAATTTGAAGCGAGAACGAAAGAGCAACGAAGGGCATCGTTCCTTGTGCTGACCCGTCAGACACACCATCGCATTAAAGTGCTTAATAATCCCTCGCAATGCGATGGTGGTAATTGGCGGCCATCAGGAGCAGAGCACTTGAGTGGTTCGGAACGGTGTGTACGGTGCATGCACCAGAGCGGCGAGTGAAAAGTGGGCGGACGCATGGCGGACTACAAATTGCCTTTGGTGCCTGCTGGCCGGCCCGCCCGACCGGCTGACTGGCCGACTGGCTGCAAGGTGCAAGGATACATTTGTAGCTGGCAAAGCAATGACCTACATAGGAATTCATTTTATTGCTTGCCATCCGCTCGCCGTGCCCGCTGAGGTGAGTGCGAGTCCTTTGCGAACGCTTTTTGCGATGTCGATTCATCAGGCAGTTGGCGGGGGCTGGGGGCGTTAGCCTTGTGCTCCTCTCGCTCAGTTTTTTTTTTTGGGAGGAAAACTGAATTTAAGTGAGGCTTAGCCTTGCGTGGTAACTGTAGTTTGCATGAATATGAATTTGGCTCTGCCAGGTGAAGTGTGTATTATGCAATGATGATTGCAAGGGTGGCGCGGCCGCTCTGCAGTCCGCTTCTTCAGGTTGGTGGGTGTGTGTGTGCGTGGAGGTTGCAATTTCGTTCACCGCATGGCCGAGGAGATAATGTTGAAGGGGATATGATGGAAGTGCTGGAATGATGACAGGCTGGGGGAAAATAAATAATAGCCGCACGGAAGCACATGCACTCTGGGGAGGGAGGGCGGCAGATGGAGTCATAAATAAAAGTGGGTGACTGGGACGGGACTGGGTGCCGGTGAAGGATTCGCTTATTTATTGTTTTTAATCGCCCCATGGGCCTGGCTCTGCATAAATGACGACTGTGCACGGTGCAGGCGAATTGAAATTGAAAAATTTGACTGACAGGGTTGATGGGGGCGGCGGGGGTGTACATTCTGGGTAAAGGTCAGCCGAGACAGAGGCAAAATTGGTGTCACCGTGGGAGTGGACGAAGATGGCAGGGAATGTGCACAAAGAGGAATTATGTGTCGTTTGAAAGGCCTGGCAGGCTGGAGAAGGATGTGGACACAGGCTAAAGGATGATTCATGGCCTCTCGAGGTGGGATCCGGTGTATGGATGTGCGTTAGGAAGGCATGTGGGCAGTAAAAAGCGACGTGCGGAAAAAGGATGGGCGACGGTGGGAGATTTGTGAGTCTTTGTTGATGGCAACATTCCGCACAGTCCTCGGGAGGAATTCTTAATGGAAGACTGCCCCTTCACAATCCCAACAGCCTACGCCTACGCCTACGCCCCTAGAAGGCATAGAGACACCTGAGTGTAGATGCAAGGTGATTCTAGTCAGCTGTCAGTTTTCATCACTCACGGAAGCGGACAGTTTTGTTTACTCACAGAAGCCACGACGATAACCAGAAGCTAAGCTCTTAGAAGCCGCGATCACTGGCAGAAGTCAGGTCGGCTGACAGAAGCCAGGATCACAGACAGAAGCCAGGATCACTGGCAGAAGACAGGATCACTAAGAGAAGCCAGGCTGGCTGACAGAAGCCAGGTTGGCTGACAGAAGCCAGGTTGACTGACAGAAGCCACGATCGCTGGCACAAGTCACGAGCACTGGCAGAAGTCAGGATTACTGGCAGAAGCCAGGGTCACTAAGAGAAGTCAGGCTGACTGACAGAAGCCAGGATTACTGGCAGAAGCCAGGATCACTGGCAGAAGCCAGGGTCACTAAGAGAAGCCAGGCTGACTGACAGAAGCCAGGTTGACTGACAGAAGCCACGATCGCTGGCAGAAGTCACGATCACTGGCAGAAGTCAGGATAACTGGCAGAAGCCAGGATCACTGGCAGAAGCCAGGGTCACTAAGAGAAGCTAGGCTGACTGACAGAAGCCAGGATTACTGACAGAAGCCGCGACCGCGGACAGAAGCCAGGTTGACTGATAGAAGCCACGATCACTGACAGAAGCCAGACTGACAGAAGCCAGGTTGGCTGACAGAAGTCAGGATTACTGGCAGAAGCCAGGGTCTCTAAGAGAAGCTAAGCTGACTGACGGAAGCCAGGATTACTGAGAGAAGCCACGATCGCTGACAGAAGCCAGGCTGACTGACAGAAGCCACGATCACTGACAGAGGCCAGACTGACAGAAGCCAGGTTGACTGACAGAAGCCACGATCGCTGGCAGAAGTCACGATCACTGACAGAAGCCAGGTTGACTGACAGAAGCCACGATCGCTGGCAGAAGTCACGATCACTGGCAGAAGCCAGGGTCTCTAAGAGAAGCTAAGCTGACTGACGGAAGCCAGGATTACTGAGAGAAGCCACGATCGCTGACAGAAGCCAGGCTGACTGACAGAAGCCACGATCACTGACAGAGGCCAGACTGACAGAAGCCAGGTTGGCTGACAGAAGCCAGGTTGACTGACAGAAGCCAGGTTGGCTGACAGAAGCCAGGTTGACTGACAGAAGCCACGATCACTGACAGAAGCCAGGTTGACTGACAGAAGCCACGATCGCTGGCAGAAGTCACGATCACTGGCAGAAGCCAGGGTCTCTAAGAGAAGCTAAGCTGACTGACAGAAGCCAGGATTACTGAGAGAAGCCACGATCGCTGACAGAAGCCAGGCTGACTGACAGAAGCCACGATCACTGACAGAGGCCAGACTGACAGAAGCCAGGTTGGCTGACAGAAGCCAGGTTGACTGACAGAAGCCAGGTTGGCTGACAGAAGCCAGGTTGGCTGACAGAAGCCAGGTTGACTGACAGAAGCCACGATCACTGACAGAAGCCAGGTTGACTGACAGAAGCCAGGTTGGCTGACAGAAGCCAGGTTGACTGACAGAAGCCAGGTTGACTGACAGAAGCCACGATCACTGACAGAAGCCAGGTTGACTGACAGAAGCCACGATCGCTGGCAGAAGTCACGATCACTGGCAGAAGCCAGGGTCTCTAAGAGAAGCTAAGCTGACTGACGGAAGCCAGGATTACTGAGAGAAGCCACGATCGCTGACAGAAGCCAGGCTGACTGACAGAAGCCACGATCACTGACAGAGGCCAGACTGACAGAAGCCAGGTTGACTGACAGAAACCAGGTTGGCTGACAGCAGCCAGGTTGGCTGACAGAAGCCAGGTTGACTGACAGAAGCCACGATCGCTGGCAGAAGTCACGATCACTGGTAGAAGCCAGGTTGACTGACAGAAGCCACGATCCCAGGCAGAAGTCACGATCACTGGCAGAAGTCAGGATAACTGGCAGAAGCCAGGCTGACTGACAGAAGCCAGGGTCTCTAAGAGAAGCTAGGCTGACTGACAGAAGCCAGGATTACTGGCAGAAGCCAGGGTCTCTAAGAGAAGCTAAGCTGACTGACGGAAGCCAGGATTACTGAGAGAAGCCACGATCGCTGACAGAAGCCAGGCTGACTGACAGAAGCCACGATCACTGACAGAGGCCAGACTGACAGAAGCCAGGTTGGCTGACAGAAGCCAGGTTGACTGACAGAAGCCACGATCGCTGGCAGAAGTCACGATCACTGACAGAAGCCAGGTTGACTGACAGAAGCCACGATCGCTGGCAGAAGTCACGATCACTGGCAGAAGCCAGGGTCTCTAAGAGAAGCTAAGCTGACTGACGGAAGCCAGGATTACTGAGAGAAGCCACGATCGCTGACAGAAGCCAGGTTGACTGACGGAAGCTAGGATCACTAACAGAAGCCAAGGTCGCTCTCAGAAGCCACTCAGTAACTCTGCACCAAGTCTGGTGCTAATTGTCTGATGTCTGATTGCCTGTTGGACGTAACAGCTGCTGCCTGAGTTATGTCCCTTAACCCCATCAGCTACTCACGAATAGGAGCGACCGAGAACACATTTGATTCTACAGAGATAAAATTATCTCTGTAGAAGCAGAAGAAATCCATCGTGACATGGCAGAGAAGGCATTCACTTGGAGCCACTTGAGATGATCTCCCATGGGACCACACTGTCACAAGTCCCCAGAACGTGCTCCTCGCCACTAAGACACTCACTGTCACCTTTTCTCGATTGATTCCTTGGACAGGTTTGCCAATTCATCCCCCATACCAACCAGATGACATTTTACTGAATGTCAAGGCAAATTCGACGTCGGAATCTCACATCATTCATGCAGACACGTGTCCAAGAAGGTACACCTGCCATGCACTTCACACTTCTCAAACATGCCCCAGCTGCGCCCGCCCGCCCCCGAGCTGACAGTCAAATCCAATCTTGCAAGCGACTTTTCCACTTGATCACTTGACGACTTGCTTCCCACGCGGACTGGTAGACAGGCAAACAACGGCGTTGTCAAATCTCGAGACACCAATGAATCTGCTGCGCTGTCAAGCCGAACATCCCCCCCGAATCCACGAGGACTTCACCATAAATTATTGAGCTGACAAGCTGCCACCCCAGTGCACACACAGCTCGAAATCATTTATCTAATGCATCTGCCGTCAATTGTTATCTGCCGGCAGCCGCCGCGGCCCACTCGAGCACGTGTAATCCAGTCCAATCCACTTTGATTTGCCTATTTTTGCATTTTGCTAAGCGCTCCGGATTACAACTCAACTGGGGAGGCCTCCCGCCGGGAGGCAACGCCGATAATGGCGCCCGGCAATGTACCCACCCACAGGGTGGCCTTCAAAGGCGCCACTAGATAACGAGGAAATAAAAGCCCTAAGTACCGACTACCGAGCACTTGATGGGCCCGCGAATTTGCCTTCAATGCCATCGCCCACGCTGAGCACGCCGCCCACGCCCGGTGAAGCTCTCAAAATATTTTGTCGAGGTGGGCTTTGTGTGATAATTTCGCATCGCCACTTGGCGGGATTTATGCGCCCATCACGGGATAAGAGCAGATTTTCAAAACAATCTATGAAAGGGTCCCAGATCGAAATCGGGGCCGGTCCCGACCGCACCTTAAGCCGTTTTAACGATGCAAAGGATAACAGGGCGCCGCCGTGCATCCTCCAGGAGACTCCGCTCGCCTGACGGTCTCCAATTTGCATAGATAAGCAGCAACTAACGTTCGAATGGCCATGCTCCCATCCAGGGCCGTTCCGTTGTTTGTTCTGTTGCCCTGTTTGCACGTATAACAGCGCTGTTTACTTACGCCACCAGAGTGCCTGCGCCCAGCCACCCACTTATGACAGCCATCGTCGCGTGGGAAAGAAAGTGGGAAACTCGCATCGCTGGTAAATCCTCCCCCGATTGCAGGGAAGTTTGATATTCGTCAGCTTGTGCTGTCTGTCATGAACTTGCCCATGCACTGGCACTCGTCTCCGATTCCGGCTGGCCAGTGACACTAAGGTGACATCAACACCGAGGGTCACAGTTCGTCCAGATTGAAATTGAATCCTTGAACTTGCAATGGAACCCGTGCGGGGTTGAGGTCGGTGAACGACTGCCAGTGTCGCAGACACGCCACCAACGTTGCGGGGATAATTGAGGATTTTTCCAACCGGAACGCGACTGCCTAGGCGAGACTCATTAATGTCTGCGCTCTCGAGAGGAACCTTGCACGTGCCTTGGGGGATCGTTGGATCTGCTGCTGCTGTGTGCTGGTGTGGATGTGGCCGGGCCAAGTTTCATGTTTCTGCAAAATATTGCTGTACTTTGGTTGCGATGATTTGGCTGCGCGATTTTTAACTGAAATGCTGCGGTTTTTCATAACTGATGGGTAGAAGTGAATCATCAGGCACTTTTGACGGAGAGATGGGGTTGTTCTTCTGAATCTGAGGTGACTACACCCGCTCCTAGGTGACACCGGATGATTTGAGTGAATAAAGATGCGAATGGCTGCACTTTGAAAAAGGGGGTTCGGGGTTAAAGCTCTGATTCCAAGGAATTTGCCCCGTAGCGTTCCTGTCGCAGTCGACCGTACTTCACAGATGAGGCCTATGAACAGTCGCCATCATGTGGACAAGGCTTGAGAGTGAATACACTCTTCGACGTCAAGACAACGAACAGATAGAGATTGGTGCGAAATGAAGAGAACGAATCTTTTTTGCCAGGAGACGGTGACGAATAGCTGAGTTGGGCATTGCCAGAGAGCCAATCCGGTTGGTTTGGGCTAAATCCTTAGACTATAGACTCAGGAATGGAAGTCAGGCGACTGCTACCTGATCCGAACAAAAGCGGGACAGTGGCAGAGGAAGTGCTCCTCTTCACAGGCCTCTCAGCGGGGCACTTCGATTAGAACAAGAACATTTAGATGTCTGACGAAGGTTTACTGGCATGGCTCGGTAGTAAATCGTACAAAATATGCACTTTCTGTCAAGAGACAACAAGAATGCCGAGAATTTCTAACTGACGTTTGGGAGCATTCGCTTGGTATGTCTACATCCTGGAATCATGCCACCTCCGGTTATGATCTTGAGAGGCACAACCATCGAAGCCCTAACTACGGACGCAGGTAGTTTCAGCTCCTAAGAGTACCTCTTCTCATCCTTGTCTACCAAGTTCCATAGCGATCTGTTTGCCCTTGATTCTGTGGTGGCTCGGGATGTAGAAAAACTTTAGCTCCAGGCTAACTTTCGATTGCCACAATATTACCCAACAGACTCAGCCGCGATTGGACGGACCACTTGATTCGTTTTGCAGCTAAGCTGTAGTGGTATTTATAGCCAAAGCGGGAAAAAAGCTCGCGTGTGTACCCCGTACCACGAAGGTCTTAGACCTTCAGCTTATCATCCCTCTTCTCAAAACACAAAGGAGATTGATTTACATTATAGATCAACGACTTGTCCTACTAAACTCTCATTACCTCAACTGTCTCTTCGTCTACCTAAACACTGCAGTGTCAAACAATCGCAAGTTATGGCGCATTAGCGCAGCCCTATCCTGGACACGTGATGTATTACGGATAGCCAAGCAGCTATAAAATCCTTAACATCGATCTCTGTTAAATCCAAAGTAGTCATAAACTGCCGAACGTCTTTTAACGAGATATCCGACCAATTCCAGATTCGTTTGTGTTGGGTGCCAGGACGCCTTCCCTGGTCTAAGTGTGACTGCCCTTAGCAATCAGCCACTATACCCCAACCTAACCTATGGGCCAGGACATAGAGACATTAGGGGAAACTGTGAAGCTGACGAACTCGTACACATAGCCACAAAACTTCCAGCCGATGACATCTCTCGTGACATCGAATCCCCTTAGCCGCCTTCAAATTAAAGATCAACTTTCTAAACAAACAAAAAACAAATACATCAAGGTTGGCAAATCCGACCTGACCATCTGATCTCCCTTTCTCCCTT